>JBAJNP010007174.1:0-23331 GCA_036877545.1 Yasuhikotakia modesta | reverse complement strand
CTAGATAAGCTGCTGTTGTGATCATATCATTGTAAACAGTTGTGTATATAAAAGTTGGGGGTGGAGACTAAAGCAAATTATTTTTGTGCATAAATAACATGCTCTTCATTTGTTGCTGTAATTATTATTAACACTTAATGTATCGAATGCCTCTTCTTATTTAGATAATGGTTTGACGTTATTAAGATATGTTATACTCTATCTATATGTGGTTTAACTTGGTTTAAAGAACAAACAGAAAATAATTCTATTACTTTGGTCACTTGGCAACCAATGACTTGTTTTAAACACACTATTGAAGTCTACCTTTGACTAGACTGGAGGTTAAACCTTAAACCGACTGCTGTGTTTTTCTCATACCTGCAAACATTTGTTTACCTCAGTGTCTAAACCTCAGATGGAAACAGAAGAGTGTTGCAGTTGCTGCTATTTGCAATGATGGTCTGTGTTTGTGCTCTTATGCCCCTTTGTCTAGATTTAAACAATCGAGTGTGGTGTCAAGAATCAGAGCATTTTACAAAGAACAAAGCAAACCTTTCAATAAATGTTCCACACATCTTTTATATTGTTTTTACACTAGCCTTTGCAAGAAAAAACTTTAACAACATTATATAGTAAGAAATAAGGAAGGAAATTAATGATTTAGACCTCTGCACTAGCCCTGGCCACTATTAAACCAACAAAACAGAGACACACATTGTCTGGCAAATGGAAGGAATATTAAAAATGTAATGTAAATCTAATGTATGTTGCAAAAGCAGCATATTTGGTTAAGAAACTTAATTAAAACAGTTACTTTGGCTTCAAGCTTGTTCTCACCCACAGACCAGTCAAGCCATGGTGATAGTACCATGAGGTTTCTTTGAACTTTATTTAGCTCATGTAGCTGCACGACTCGTTCCAAACAACAACACTGAATTTAACATCCTAAATTAAATTCAAACAAAATGTGTCGAATAAAATATATAATTAAAAATATAAAGTTTCCAATGACTTAAAGGAACATTTTAAGTTCACATTATGACAGCGTTCAACAAGGAAGGTGTTGTGGTGAGAATTCTTAAGCTTCTTGCTGTTACAACAGAAGAGTCCAAAAGTGTTTTGTTTTGTACATATATTTCATTTTAAATGATGTGATATATAGTTAGAACAGCTATTTTACTTCAATTCTACTACATAACTTAAATTTCTCTAAACTTTTCACAAAAGTATGATTAAGAATGCTTTATTTACTCCAATATTGTATACAGTTTTTATTACCTGCCACCCAATGTCCATTCAATTTTAGAATAAAATCAACAAATCTCAGAAAGGTTAACGCTTTTGTACATTTAAGTTGGGGGCTAATCACAAATGTGTCTCTGTCAATACGGAACTGCAAACATGAGAAAGCCTTTAAGAAAAATGCTACGGCACTCGATGCTGCCCTCTGCTTGACATTAAAGATGATGGTTAAAGACAAGCTCTGCAGAAAAGTGAAACTTAAGGCCATAGCTGAAAACCTCTGCTTTAGACTTATAAAGGGATGGGGTCCATTTTAACTCCCTATAATAATTGTGCACTTCCCTTTTACAGATCAGGTGTTATTAAGCCTCAGAGACTTTAAATAAACTTACCAGAGACTTCAGGAAATGACGTCATCATGGTGTGATCTTCAGAGATACAGGCTTGAGTACCTGATCTTCTGGTGTAGATCTTACAATCTTTTAATAATAAAGACACTGAAGTTGAACACAGCCATTTGTACTTGCTACTGCTTGTTCTACTACTTGTAATACTTGTTCTATAAAATACTTGCAAACAACTATATATATCCATTTCCCCCATACTGTGATGTCACACTGGTATACGGTATCTGACCTCATCCATTGGTTAGTAGGTACTCAGGTTCCTAAAACCTTACAGCAACATGATGTAGATAATTGGGTATCTGCATAGATTTCTATAGAACTTTATTTATATGCCATACTATTTCACATAGATTTAAAAATGTTATTTGTACTTATAAGATAATTTATAGAATCATTATTATAGAATTTAGACATTTGAGACATATTTTGTGTAACTGCCTGTAACTCTAATGCTGTTTATCTTATTTTTTACATCATAACTACTAACTTCATCAGTATGCAATTTTAATTTGTATAATTATATGTTGACACCAGGATCACACCTCCATCTCCTAAACCTACTGGCATGTTTATTTTATAGTCTTTGTGGTTTCAGGCCGTGTGAGGTATTGAAGAGCACAAAGCTGAAGACTGAAGACACAAAGCTGAAGACCTCAATAACTGTTTTAAATTCTGTCAGAAACACACAGATATGGAGCTGTTTGATCTTAATTTTATAATTCAGGGGCCATACTCGCAAAACATTTTATTTTAACACTAAGAAAGTGAAAGTTTTGTCAGTTATGGTTACCCATAACTGGAATGTGACCTCTGCATTTAACCTATTACTGGTGAGGAGTGAACACACACTGCAAGTCGTGAACACACACGCACCCGGAGCAGTGAGCAGCTGTCCCTGCAGCGCCCGGGGAGCAACCGGTGGTTTGGTGCCTTGCTCAACCGGCAACCTACTGATTACAAGCCCGACTGACTAACCAGCAGGCCACAACTGCCCCATAGAGTTCTCCTAAACAGCTGTACAAGTTCTAAAAATGAAGTAGCTTTAAAAAGAAATACATTTCCTGTTAAAACCTATTTTTAAAGCTACCGAGACCAGCTTTTACTTAGAAATTGATACAACTTCTAAGAGAAAGGGCAGGGTGTTGAGCATTGCTATGGATGATGTCAACATGCTTGCTATGCCAACAGCGATGGGCTGATAGATAATGGGTATCTGTCAGTAGTTTAACCAAGGAAATATTGTTAAACAAGGTATAATGTTGCCGTACTTAATAAAGATTTTAAAATAAAAATGGTGCTTTACTTGCCATAACAACACAGTCACGCTGGAAATGCTGGTCATTACAAAGCCGAGTGACCGAGTCTGTTTACCAAACTAAAGAGAGATTATGGATTATAGATTATAGATTATAACTTTAGATTATAGAATTGAAGGACAGGGATCTCGAAGCAGTGTTTGCGCAGGTAGTCCATTAGGGGGAGCCATTAAATTGTACTTCATAACTCATAGAAAGTGTGATTATAATATTTTATTTCAATAATATTTTACACAATTTTTATTACCTGGCACACAAAAAGGTAGAAGCGCTGTACAATAAAATCAACCAATCTCAGAAAAGTTAAAGCTAAGTTAAGTTTTACATTTAAGTTGTGGCCTAATCACAAATGTGTCTCTGTCACGAAACAACCGCAAACATGACAAATATAAGAATGTTAAGACAAACCAGCAGATTATTGTTGCAAATACCTGTGAAATTGTTTTAACAATGTACAGTTTCAAACAGTTTCAAGTCTGCAAGGGTTGATATTAGACACATATAAGCACATACAGTAATTCAACATTAAGACCAAACTGTGAAAATGACACATCTGTACTAACATTTAAATGTTAAGACCATATTTATTAAATCACAGATAAATAACTGTTAATAACCATGAAAAGTGTATTGACCACACATGAAAGAATAAGTTGTTCTTTGGCACTGTTAAAACATACACTTACAAAAACCCAAAAGGTAGAAAAGTGTATTTACTGTATTAAACAGTTAAAATATTTTCTTGTGCGTGTAATAAAAACCAAAGCTCAAGATGAACAGTGAATGTCTTTGTACTGTTACTATTGTCATAAGGTACAAATTCCTAATGTTATTATTATATTACCCGAAAAAATATCATATGGCAGGAGAAATGTTCTTAATTGTCTCAAATGTTTTGCTATTTTAAAAAGTAATGGTCTTCAAATAAGATTTATTTTATTTATGCAGAATGTATTTGTTTTTTTCTTGCGCATGTTTTTGTGGGATGCTCTGAAATTAATTTTTTTTTAGATGTATTTGCCTCATAACATTGACATCTGTTATATAGTCAATACACAGTCATGTATTCTGCATCAGATGTTTCACTTTATATATCTATCTAACCCACAATCTGATCTGAGAGACCGAGTTGGAATTTGACCGTGAGGCAGTGACACAACTTTCCATTCAGCTGCAACAGAGAAGAACAAAGACACAAGGATCCTGGAAGTCATTTTCATGGCCAGTGAAGATCATTCAAAAAGCTCATTGCTAGATCTGTGGGGCCATTTTTCACTTTATCTTTCCCAGATGTCTGAACACACGAATATGTCTAATACACACACAGCACAGAGTAAAAGCTTTGGAGTTTGATATAAGCTTTTTGGAGAGACATGCTTTTCTGTTGAGAAGAACATGCAAAGAGTCATAAAACAAGCACAATGTTTACTCAAGGATGTTTTTAGGAAAGAGCAACAGCGATTGTTCCTGGAGATATGAAGGGCACATCCTGAGTTGTGGAAGAAAATGTAGGCATCCTGTGAATGTTGAGGCACCTGCCTTTGTCAAATTTGACTACCAGGCACAGTAAAAATTACAAGCCATTGACTGACTCGTGGACCATTAAATCTACATTATCAACTGAAGAAAAAACTGTCAGTTTATCTGTGTGCAGGGATTTGTTCAGTGCAGTGTGAAAAGTTGCATGTTTCAATATTAGCTTTTTTGCCTACCTAGCATTTAGCATAGGTGCTTGTCTTGTCAACGGTACATAAGCGGAGGTAAGACTGACACATGCTGTTGTTAAGTCAGACTGGAATTATCATATTTACGATATGAGATCATGTGACTGTCACCATGGTGTATTCATTTCAAATTTGGGATTGTATCAATTTAACTATTATGGCAGGATGAAATAAATTGGTTATTATATTAAGCAATTACACTTGCTAGACCAATTAAACATTTAGCCAATTTAGGATGATGAAACTGTATTTCCCATAATTCTCTAATGTGCACATTTTTGTTTCAGCTGATAAAAAGTGTCTGCTTGTCCTCATGTTAAAAAGAGAAAGAAATATCAAATTGCCTAAGGCTTCTGTTTTAGTTTTTAAAACTGCCTGAAAGCTTCTCACATCGTAATTACGACTTCCGAATTTGAAAGAAAGTGACCCAGGAGGACTTGAAGACAGGATTAATAAACAACAGCAACAGATTGAGAATGATACAGAGAACAAGAACGTAGAACATGTTCAGCTACAGGTCCAACAATAGACTGCGCAAATTCATACCAGCTGCACAGCTACGGGCTGAGCAATTTGGTTACATTGCGCTAAACTTACAGTTCGTAATTGCTAAATCACTGGCAATGCTATTACTGGCAGGAGCTCTGAGGTTACAAAATAAACTTTTGCTAAAACATATGAAAGGACTCAACAGAGATTAGGTTTAATAGAAGTAAAACAGAGTCTGTATTGTCTTTAGACTTTTGATGTTGTGCTAACAGTAGCAGTGGTTGTAGCTCTTTGGAAGGTAACCTTGGCTACTAAGCTACAAAAAAGATGCTATGCATGTAGTCAAACTGTCCTTCTCTTTTTTTTTAGAAGTCTTTTGTTTCACCTCATTCAAGAGGCTCGTCGGGTGGATTTTGTCTCCTGACTCTCGCTTTACGGTTTTCGGCTTCCTGTTTCCACTTTAGGGTACGAAGTTTCTGCTGTCGCCGTTTTTCACGGTACCAGAGCTGTTCGCAGTACTCATCCGCCGTTAACCCGCTGACTCCCATCATATGAAGTTCTTTGAAGCTTCGTGGCAAGATGGCATAATTTCCATCTGGTCTGGAGTCGGAGGTATGAGCGTTTTGCGATCTTGACACGTGGTTCTGGGGAATGATGTGAAGTTCGTAGCGGGCTAGTGTGCGGGAGAACGAGTGTTCGTAGGCCACACAGAGGTACAAACCAGCGTTGGCAGGCGTTAAACGTTGGAGCAGCAGCCCACGTTGCATATGGATCAGGTTGTCTTCACCGGCAACCAACTAAGAAACAGAGGGGAATTATACATTATAATACACATGCTAATAGGCTGTCTGGAATACTTCATTCTGATTGGTCAAGGGTTACTGTACAGCATCCATCATATATCAATTCATGATTGCTTACATCTTCTACTTAATAGAATGTGAACAGACCTCTTTGCTGTTTTGGCTGTGGTTTGGCTGAATTATCCACCTAATGGTTGCCTGAGGTGAACGTGGAACACATTCCAGGAACGATGCATTTCCCTCCACGCCATAAACCGACTTTAACTCAGCATGATCTAAACATGTACAAGAGACACAGTGACCTTTAAAACAGCATCCTAAAAAAATTAAGACTTTTAAAAGCTTGAATCAGCTGTTCTCCAGGATTGCGATGTGTTAATAGGACCATTTACAATTAAATTCAATTAATTTGCAGTGTTTTCTAGCTTTTGTCACACTTTACTAAGCTTAAAGACTATATCATTTAAATGATATATACAGTCCAAATAATGCTATACTGTATTTAAGAGCTTTTAATCAGCCATTATATATACTATAGGGTAAAGTGTTGTTCATTCCAGTATCAGGCCTCATTGAAGCTAAAGGAGGGCATGGAGGTGAACAGCGAGCCATTTATTACCATCTCTCATGTCCTGACACTGGCTCCATGGGTCTCCATACCTCACATCCTGTCTCCGGGCACGCCTGCGGACCAAAAGAGGATGTTACCAGTCTGCAGGGCTGATTTATTATGGGTCAGAAATCAAGGGTCAAGATCAAGTAAAAATTTTGTGAGGTGTTGCTGGAATATTCTGGAATATTTTGAGTTGAATACAAGTTAAGCTTCATTGACAAGCTCAACATTAAAGGTCAGTTGTAATTGGGCAAAACATAACAGAAAGCTGAGCTTACAATTGATCTATTGTCTCTAAATATTAAAACTACACGAATGGAAAATGAGATCATTTCCATTTGACACAACCAATGTTGTCATTTTCCTAAATGTGCAGGCAGCACCAGATAACATTTTGCAGGCCTCGTTTTGTTTTGCAACTGGCTTTTAAGGAAAAGAACTGGAGTCGAAACATTCTTCTGTTTCTAGATATTTCTACATATTTCTACTTCTGTTTCTATAATATTTCTTTTATGGACCTTCCTGCAATAGCCGCATTGTTTTTACAAAATGAGGCAAAATAAGTTGAATAAATACAGTTTGAATGCAGAATGAATGCAGTTTCTGAACCACTCAAAATGTACATACAGAACTGAATGTAATTCAAAAAGAGGCTGGACCTTTTGTTGCTGGGAAAGTAGTTGGTACAGGAGGACCCGTCCCAAGCACAGTACGGATCACGGGCTAGACAGCAGTCCACACAGGCTTTACCGTACAGCTCACACCTCTGAACGGGCAGCTGGACCACCCCCTCATCGCTGCTGACAAACAGTACTTGCTAGAGTAATAATAAATAACAAAGAGAATAATAAATAACAAATAATGTTTATATGCAATATACAGTATTTATGGTATATATATGGTCTAAGATTAATGAATAGCTAAATGAAAGTAGTCAACCTTTAAAAATATTAAATGTAAATCTATGTAGATGTTATGATTGTGGAAAAACAAATTGGCAATATTTAAAATTGCCAATGTAATGCTTGTTTTTTGGAAATGTAGCTGTAAATATGTATAAAGCGTCTGTTCAGTGTTCTGGGACTTTCAGGACTACTGTTCTTGGCAGATAAACTTACACTATGATTATGCATTACTGAAATCATTTTTTGTACTGTTTGTTTGGATTTTCTCTTTGGAAACAGTACTTTGCGGCTAGTTACATCATCTTCCTATTTAGTCTCCTTGTGAAAACCATGCAACTGTTAGCTGGTTTACCAGTTTTAAATGTCACAGTTGCAAAAAAAAATTGCTGCCTTGCACCATAGACTTCCATTGTAAGTGTGTTGCAGTGCACACATCTTTCCTTGCTATATTCACAAACTGGGAGATGGGAATTATTTCCTGTGGTAAACTATTTATGCCCTAAATTGCATTTAGTTCAGAAGATTCCTATTTTGCTCTTGTAATGCTCTAATTTGTAAATAGTTTTGGGAAGTGATGTTCAAATGAAGCCAATGTTTTATCAGTATTAAAGTGTAAGATGGAAATTTGTGCTGGAAATTTGGAAACACTTGCCCTATTCCACTTAATTTCCCAAATGCAAAGCCTGGTTCCTGTTGACCACCTACTAAACAAGCCCACTTACCCTTTTGGTGGACAGCTCCATGTTTAGTACTGGGGTCTGAGTCTACAGAAAGAAAAGGAAAATGTGTCAACACATAAAATGAATCATTTCATGAACAAAGAGGGGGAAGATACACACCGTTGGCGCTGAATGAGAGAAGCTCATCATAACAGGCCCTTAAGAGACTTTTAAAGCTTTCTGCACCAATGGTTCATTTCTTCTCAAAAATACAGCCAGCAAATGGGCCTTGACTCCTAAAACCACTCGCTTTCTCCAAAGTGCTGGGGGACGCCAGTGGACAATGTCTGCTATCATATGTCACCTGGTGGCTATGTGGCACATACAGAAACCTGATATATGGTTTATATGACCATATTATAACTTACATAGGTGGATATATATGCACATATTTTGATACACACAAAGGTTAGAATCTTATATATGTATTCATTCTCGTTGGTATTTGAAAGCCTGTATTCTTGCTATACATTTGTCACTGGGTTTGGTTGCTTGGGGTAAAATGGGAAATTTGTTTTACCTCTTTTGGAGTTATTTCTGTTTGGGAAGCGCTTGACATGTTAACAACAACCAATAAGAGCCCAGGGTCAAAGGTCACGAGGAAGTCCAGTAGTTGGCCAATCCAGCAGAGAAGAAAGGAGACAATAACACCATATTAAATTACCTTGAAGACACTGAGCTCCTCAAGAACGATTTCTTCAGTCTCCCAGTTGTCTTTAGGTATGAAGACCACCTTCAGTACCTTGCCATCATCTGGAGAAACAGAAGAGTGTGTTATTGTGATTAAACACTCCAGCTATTGTGTGTGTATGTATGTGTGTGTGTGTCTTTATATGTGTAAATATATTTGTATGATCTGACTGCCTGAGATCACATTTTATCATTAAAACCTGAGAATAAATAATGTTTAAGGACTGATTTATGATCAAACCCTTCCTCAAACTGTCATTAGTCAGTCAAACAGGAAGCCCCGCCTATTATTTCAGCTCAGTCAGACAGCTCAAACAAACAGATTGCACAACTGTTAGTAGCACAAACTGCACATATTACCTTTAAACAAATTCTGCAATAAACAGTTCCTTAGTTGCCATGGTGAATGAGCCCTCAGCTTTTGAATTTCACATAGCGTCCCATGCGGCTTTACCCAGCACCCGAGGGCTGACAGCTGTTACAGTGTTTGACTTCCTTACAAATGCAAGTATTCTCTCTGTGCACACAGGTTAAGCATATTTGCCCTGAACATAGAATTTATTTGTCCTAAATGATTCACTTAGAAGTGGCAGAGTTCCACAAATCCACAGAAGGCCAAATGTTGGACAGGAAAAGAAACATCGGCTCATTGGAATGTCAGGATGATCCCAGGCAACAGGACTGGTGACCGGCATGGGAACAGGGGTCATGTTTGATTGAGTTTACTCATTCCAGATTAACAATGTAGCCAGGCTCAGGAAACAGTACTGGTACATAGCTCAATGTTGTTAGGATATGAAAGTACTAATAATGCTAATAGTTTAACTGGCAGTGAACTAGCAAGATCATGGGTTCAAATCCCTGGCAACACACAAACTGATACAATGTGAACCTTCAAGTCACTAAATATTAGTCTACTGTGGATAAAAGCAGCTGCCTATTGCATAAATGGAAAAATAAATGCCTGTTTTAAGCATAAAACTAAAAATCTTTGATATCCTTGTTGAATTCTATCTTCATTTTTAATGCTGTTTCATTTGATGGTTTTTACTCAATAAAAAAGGAAAAAATCTGGGAAAAATGATGGAACAAATTCCCAGTGTGGAATTGTGGGTAGTATGGTAGCATGTCAATATTGGCATCACATTATTAGGTCAAATACATATATCCTTGCTTCTGCAGCAAAGCAATCTATTGCCTCTCCAGCATACCTGTTCCCAGGTGTAAGACATCATACTGGCCATCCTCTGCATCAACTCTGTCCACTACAAGCTTCTTCAGCCTGTAGGGGACATTGATCCGAGTGAAGACCGGCCGTCTGTGGATGGGCACCACAGGCTCCCACATGAGCTGGTGAGCCCTCATGAAGCTCACAACATCGTCTGGAAAATCACGAGTGGACTTGTGGAGAGGGTCATAGGTCTCACTTGGACACTGAAAGATAAGGAAGAAATTCAGTTAGATCATAGGTCAAGGTAGAATATAATCAAAGATCCAGCTGAATATGTTTTTAACTGCCCCAGAGAAAGGTAAAAAACGTCCAAACGTTTGTGCAGATGTGGACTTTGGCTACTGTAAGAGATGGCGCGCATCATAACATAACTAATTTAAGCTCTAACTGCATGTTAAAGTCACTCAGCCTCTTAATTTGAAAGGTTTAACTTTTATTTACGACAACAATATCATTGTGACCAGACCTGACAGACTTGATAATTGACCTGTGTCACTGGAGAACTCAACACTAAAAGCCCATGCGTCAGCCACTTCACAAACCGCCCTGTTGCGTGACCCCCTGAGTGCCTGACGACAGTTTTACAGCCCCCATGAGGCAGTGCAGCTAGCCTACAGAGTGTCTAGCGGCATGTTAATGCTTTGCCACCACATCTGCAAACCAGAACAAAGCACCCATGAGATGGATTGTCCAGAGGTCGCCCACAGATGTTGTCGGTCCCCCTCCCACAAAGTCTGTATCTTAAAGCAATAACATGTCAAATAAAACGCACACACAAACTCGTAATTCCTCCCTGTTAGGCGAGAAACTTACCGTCCCTGGCCGTGGATAAGGGATCTTCCCCTTGTACTCCATCCAACGATAATCTTGCCCCTCTTTGTATGCAAAGGGTCCATTGAAGGCGGCTCTAATGGTGGCCATGGAGTATACGCAGACAGCTGAGCCTCTGAAAACCGAACTTTTTAAAACAGAGATGCAAGGAAATGTGTATTAGACTGATGCCAGGTTAAAATAACAGTCCCTGAAGTTTTGCGACCTTTGAACCTTCTAAATGGCCTCAAGCTATCCATTCCTTGGGAGGGGAAACAAGATGGATCATTTTAGATAGATCCAGTGGGGACTAGGCCATCCCGTTACCAGACTGTTGATGTTATGGGCATTTGATGGTGATGTAAGTTCACTAGATAAACTAAGATAATGAGATTTAGGTTGCTGGAACAAACAATGGTGTCTGAGAACCTGGAAGTTCTAGTTAAATGGGAATGAGTGTGACTGATTGGTTAATTTGGATGAAGCCAATGATAAAGCAGGAATAATGAGGTAAACCAATATGATATTTGACAGGGAATGTGGTTAAAAATGTCTAAGGGATTATGGAAATGTTCCTACCTAGATGTGGAAAAGACACCATAGATGACGGGATTCTGTGGATCTTTGGTCTCCAGGAGAAAAATGTCCTCTAGAAAGAAAAATAGCATAAAAAGTAGGATAATATGGTGAGACCAGATTAGTTAAATGGTCCTATGAGAAGAGTGACTGGTGTGTGATCAGAGTGTGTGAATGTACCCAGCTCATTGAAGTGTGTGTCCATGCCTCCAGGTCCTGGAACTGAACACACCAGTCTGGCTTTCAAAAAGGTGCTCCAGCGATTGATTAAACTTCTCTTTCCTCCAATGTCATTCTGATACACACACAAAGAACACGCAAACAGTTACTGTATGTGATATTAAACTAACTCCTTATTATTGAGAGCTCTGTATTATGTTCTATATATGTATATATACTGTGGTTATTTGGACATTTGCTTGTCTTGATATTATTTAGGAATTTTGGTAATATTGATGGAAATATCAGGAAAAGTCTTTATGAAAGTAATGTGATGCAATGAAAATTCTGCATAGCAAAACTTTGCTAGACACATAGTTGCCAACAAGCTATCATAAATTATTAGAATAGTAAGCTAGCATACATTAGTCATGTAAACACTATAATATGGAGACTGAACGATTAAACATGATAAATTCAATGACGATAAATTAAGCTCTTTACAAACAATAGTTTCATTCATTCATTATTAAATACATGCGTCTAATACTGTACTGTATGAACGTTTTAGAGGTTTACACATCCATTCATTAATGCAAACAAAGGGCGCATTGATCCAGGAAACAAGACAAAGGCTCTTTTGGGTCCAGTGTTGTGGTTTTATTAGCTCATTGCGCTATGTGATTTAGCTCTAACCTTGCACACGCGAGCCACTCGGCTGTAGATACGCTTGTCCAGCTGGTTGGACTCCACAGCGGTCTCTTTGAAGAAGAAGTAGACCTTGTCATCGTCCAAGCTGTGTGTGTCAGGGATAAAATATGATCCCACAAACTCCGGCTCTGTTAAAATACAGAGGCATTGGTGTGCATGTAATGTGATTAAACAGCATTTTTATGTTTGCATATACTTATACAATATCTTTATTAAGGGGGCAGTTGTGGTCTACTGGTTAAGGAGTCGGGCTTGTAATCAGTAGGTTGCTGGTTCGATTCCAGCACCGGCAGATAGCAACTGAAGTGCCCCTGAGCAAGGCACCTAACCCCTGATTGCTCCCCGGGAGCCCACTGCTCTGGGTGTGTGTGTGTTCACGACTTGCAGTGTGTTCACTCCTCACATGGATGGGTTAAATGCAGAGGTCACATTTCGGTTATGGGCAACCGTAACTGACAAACACGTCACTTTCACTTTATATTTACAGGTTTGTTAATATATTTAGTTATTGACAGTAATACATGGTTTTTAAATACACTGTTGACATTCATTGAATATTAAACTAATGGACTGATTTAATTATAATAAATAAAAAGAAATACATTTAGCACTATCAAGTTATAAAAATATACATTTTCTATTCTGTCATTTTAAAGGATTTTACGCAACTGATGGGATCTTTGTGACTACACACACACACACACACTCTCACAATCTCTCTCACACTCTCTCTCTCTCACACACACACACACACACACTGCCAAGTGAAACTATAATTATCATGAGAAACAATTAAACAATAAACCTTTTTAAGATTTCTCACCATTTAGCCAGTGGTCCTGGTAAGCCTCAGTGCGGATATAATGTTGATTGGTGCTGTGAACAGACGTGCGAAAAATGGCGGCATTTGTCCCCATGAAGTCTACTGATGTCCCTGCGTACAGATCTCCATCTGAGAAGAGAGGCAGGAGTCAGTTACAGAATTCAGATCCAGAGTAACATAAAATGACTGATGGAGTTTTCACTCGTTTAATGAATCTGCCCTCAGACTTCTGAACTGAAAATTGAACTGAAAATATTCAGTTTTTACCTCAGCTTGTGTGAATATAAAATCTTAATTACTTCAGAGGCACATGGGATAATTAAATCATAAAAAGGTCTCTATTTGCAGTAATAGCCTTTAATTTAGGTACCACATGGTTTATGCACTGTGGCCCTCTGGGGTGTATACGCTTTCTTAAATAAACTGAATAAAACATACATTTTGCCTCTGGGTTTCATTTCCTGACCTCATTGTAACAACGCCTGAGTATTTTTTATGCATTTAATTAACTGTGTAATTAGTGTCCAGCAAAAACTTCCAAATTGCCTCATTCGGCATTCACATCTGGCTGCCGGTTTACACTGTTTAATTTACCAGTAATTTAAATGGGAGTGTGCAAGGTCACTTTTTGTACATGTTTCATCAGTATTTTTTCCTGCAGTGCGGCTTGTGGGCCATTTTTCAGGGCGGTATGGGTGAAATGACGTAAGCCATAGGCCAGAGAGAGAAAAACCCATGTGTTTATGTTAAGGAAAAATCTGCCCAGTATTTATAACCTTTTTCAGTTGTTTTTCAGTTTCAGTTGTTTTTTCAGGCCTTCGTATATGAGGTCACAACACTCACCTGTCAGTCGGGCGGTAAAGGGCTCCTGTGGACTGAAAGGACATTTTCCTCGCCCGGATTCTACAACATGGCTGAGGAGATGGAATGTGGGTTTCTGGGACACAGAGAGACAACTGTCAGTCTATTTGCACCATTGCTTGTTAGATAAGCTTTACAGTCAACAACTCTCTATACGCCCGGTGGGCGTCAGGTTAAATTCATTTCTGTATGTCCATTCACATTACATGTGGTCCTACCACTTACACCAAATTCCTATTATTACTCCACAAATCTGTCTCAAAGTTTAAATAATCTTTTATGACTGCTCACCTCAAGATTGTGTCCCAGGTCAATGTAGGTGCACTGTGGGTGGAACGCCCCCGTCCCGCATACATAGACATGAGTTTTATTGAAGGGTTGCAGGAGTCTCACATAATTGGCACAGTCCATCTGCGAGATACATGCAGTACGTGATAAAAGTCATGATTTGAAAGAGCTCTGCATAGAACAGACAGACATACAGCCCTTATAAATCACCCAGAAATGCACCTACTGATGTCACACTGTGACTACAGAGAAAAATGATGTCAAAACTCAGAGATTTTCCCTCCCTCAGGACATTCCGGCTAAAATGTCTCCCCACAGAACTATAAATATACATTTTCATGCTTTATTCTTATCTCAGACTATGAGAAAGCTTCACCAAAGAAATCTATGTATAACCAGACGGGTCATTCTCTAGGTTTCACCATTGTGACCTTTTAAAGTCCCTGCGTCTTACCGACAGATTCTTTCCAGCGTACTTGCAGTGTTCAATGTGTTCTTGTGCAGCTGGCCAGTGAATCTAAAAATAGAAAAGAAACAGTTTCCCAAAGAACGGAAAATAGCTTTGCATAACACAATAACAAATTACAGTTGTAAGTCAGAGAACTTTCTGGAGCAGGGATAGCTTGAACGCTTTCTTGCAGCTAAACAATGATAAAAACAGTTTGTCCAAAAAATATAAATATTCTGTCTACGTTTGCATCCATGATTCAAAAATAGCACATCACATTTGTTTGGCCTGTATACAAGCTTTGACAGAAGTGAAGATTATGAGTGTATATATAGTGTTGTTAGTATAGTAACATAATAACTAGGGCTGTTTCCCGCTTAAAGTTTTTGTATGGCTTTGGAAGACTTAAAATGACAGACATGGTCACAATGAGGAAATATTGTTTAAAAATGTATTTTAAGGATACTTCAGATCATTTAAATGATATTTCCAATATCTTGAAATGACAAATATAACTTGCCAAATAATCTTAGTCAGTAACAAGAGAATTTTAATTTTGGGCTGAACTGTCTCATTAAAGGATATTTATGAACAATTAAATTCCCTTTGCTAATAAAACAGATGTCTGCAAAAGACACAAATACGATTGTTCAACATGTTTTTGGAGTATTTCCATAATWATTCAACCAACCGCATGCCTGACAAATTGTGATGATTTCCACATGACCGTGTGTTCAGGTATTGACCTAATCATTAGCTGGCAATCAGCATACTGTACATACTGTAACACTGTAATTCTGACATGCTTTAATTCTTACTGAAGATCACGTATGTATGACAGTGATATGACCTCACGTGTGACCTCATCATTTGCTACAGGCATATTTAGGCATTTCATTATTCAAATGGACATGAAATCAAATGTAATATAGATGTAATCCAAAGTGAATTTGATTCTTGTTTATTCAGTGGTGGTGACGTGTAGTGCAGAAAATCAAAGTTTGTAAACAATTGTGTCACTCTAGTCCCATGTTAACACTTGTAACAAAAAAATTGTATTACTACGCTTTGTGATCTTGCCAGTTTGCTTGCTAGGCTTTTTTGTAAATACTATATATTACTGTACAAAAGCTTAAAAGTTCATTTTTGCAAACTAAAAAACAGGCAGTCATTATTATTTACTGTGGTAATTTGCTTCAAACCACAGGCACATTAAACAGGGTCTCATTTAACCTGAATTATTACTTTGACCTCAGAGGCTATTATGACATCATCAGAAATGTCTGCTTGTATTACGCCGACAGTTTGGACGTCATGCAGTTGCTGGGATCTCTGACCTTGCGTGCCGGCTGGGTGAGGCTGTCTGAGTTCAGCATGTATATGTGGTCCCGACCTCCGGCCAGCAGCCAGCCGCGATCTTCATCCAGCAGTAGGGCCTGGTAGGCTCCGCCCTCTTCACCATCCCAAAACACTGCTGAGCTGTTTCTTGCTCTCAAATCTGACAAACGAGAATTAGGAGCTTCAACACAAACAGCTAAACATTTAGTTCTTTCCTGGTTTTTATAATGAAATGTCTCCCGTTTTGGCAGCACAATACTTTTAACAGAGGAAATTTAAATTAAAAAATAAAAATTTTCCTCCCTAGAAGTCATTTATAGTGCTCTTACTTAATGTTTGGAGGTTTGTTCATAAACCACAAAATACACAAAATACAAAACTCTTAGTGTGAATTAGAGAGAGAGCGATTGTTGGTTTTGTATCAAATTACTTCAGAAAGATCATGTTGCAATTTATGTGACGGGCAGCACCACTCAATAAGGTCATTGCGAGGTTCTGATGTGTGAGAGATATGTACAATAAACATGTCAATCACACAAAGAAACGATTTCAGCACATTAATCAGGTTACAAAAATCAACATTTCCCCACCAAAGTTGCACAAATTCGATACTTTAACAAACACATTCAGACATGCAAAATAACCTCCCCACATCGCCCCCTTTCTCTGGCTTTCTGATGGCAGAACACAACCCTCCCAATTACAGCAAATTAACCCTGAACGCTGCGCCTTGACAGCTGCACTCAACTGTTACCCACAATTCCAAGGGGACAGGCGGCCCATATGTGGCATATTTGCAGGAAAAGCAGCTCACAGTTACATGTCACCAAACGCTTGAAAACTACCAACTTGTGGAGGTGCCGGCCATGTTGGGCTGAAGTGTGGGGGGACTGAGGTAATAAACTCTGACAGATGTTTTTCTTGCCTCACGCCTTGCCCTGGTATTGATGAAAGTGAGCTGCGCAGGAAATAGCTGAAGGACTGGAGAACATGTTTTGCACATGAGCTTAGCTGGTCATGTCCAGGTGAAGGTGAAATGATTCACCTGGATGTCACTGCGCTGTTTATCTCAAACATTACACATGTACACATTACCCAAGATTTACCAAGATTTAAGATTTAATTAAAACGTACCTCAGCCTATTTCCTGAGTTCAACTCAGAATTACAAATTATATTTCATAAATGAAGAATTTATATTTTGTAAATTAAGCATACAAAAATGCTTTAAATCACACGGCCACCAAAACATTAGGAATGACCTTAATTTCAGTCTCTTTTTAGGTTAAGTTAGCAATAATTTATAGTGATCAGAATAGACACAGATGTTGCACAGGTTTGGAAAGATAAAATAGTAGTTCTGTTTGGTACTGTTCCTTTAAGAATCATTAACCAGTATATGTAGTTTACATTTCTGTCTCTGCTCTCGCCTGCCTTTTTGTTGCTATGGAGAAAAATACTTGTTAATCTTGTGCCCTTGGGACAGGTCCATGGGGGCATGCATTAAATGTTGGGGTCATTACATGAAAAACCTCATAGAATGTGATTTATTAAAATACATTGAGTAAATGACTGAATCCTCTGTATGTAATTAAAATCAATGCATTTAGAATCTGTGATTAATGCAATACAAACTCCTTCCTGGATTATATTTCAAATCTCTTCCTGTTTCAATGAGCCTAATTTTAACTTCCATAGTCCATTAAAGCTCCACACTGCATGACTCACCATTAAAGGAATTTTTAGATGGCACAAGGTGATTTTTTTACAGACGAATCAAAATAAATCTCATAATTGGGGCATGTTGATGCCATCAATCATGAAAGTCATTTAGCACAAATGCCAATAAACATGTCCTGGCACCTGCTGGAATTCATTCCATTGGAGTTTTTAACTCTCGGTTTTAGTTGTGGGCTTTGGAGAATTTGGCACCTTTTCAAACTGAGGGTTCATAAACAAGTCACAAAACACCAGTGAGAGTTTTAAAGTAGTTTAAAAAGTGTCCCAGATAACAATGCCAAGAACATTACTACATTTAACAAATCATTCATAGACTAAAAAATTGTAAGTTCACTTTGCATTCACACTGTTTCTGTTCCTAAATGAATTTATTTTGGTTTATTTTAGTGTTGCTTGGATCTCACTTGACATTCACACTTGAGTTTTTGCAACCTAAATTACATCAATATTATATTAACTCTAAAAACATTACTTTATTTTTATTTGCATTAATGATTCATAACTGCACCTGAAACTAAACTCACAGCACGAACCAAGATGGTCTAAGGTTCTGTATCACTTTAAAGGTGTGTGAGATCATTTAGAGCATTCACATACACTATAAGCCAGAATTCTTGCAAACTGGTTTCAGACCACTTCTATAAGTATGATACACATTAAAAAGTATTTCAATTTACTTCATACAATCAGGCTAAACATCTCTATTAGCATGACTTCCATGAAACAACATCTCAATGAGATCACGTCCTTCAGACTGCAGCTTGTGTTGCTCGCGTGTCATGCGTTGGATCAGAACCGTTCCCACACTGTCTGTTTTATCTGTATTTCTGAGGAAAATTCCCCACCCACTTCCTAAACACATACTTTACGTTCTGATTACCAAAGTTTGGAAGCAAGCATGACCAGAGAAGGTTCCTTTCCTCACATCTTCTGCAAGACACATCTGGTTCTTACTCAACCCTGCCCACTGGGTCCTGCTATCAATATGTTCAGACAGACTGTTCCTGGCTGTTGTAGCGTTAAGGTGCCATGCCACAGGATGCAGGTTTATATCAAATGTTATGAATGCCCAAAACGAAAACCGATTGTTCAAAGCACTAAGTTGTATTGACTTTACAAGCTGTATTTCACAGAGAGTCTGAGGCTTAGCCAGATTCCTAGAGGAAGTGGTTTAATTTATGTGGTTAAATGTGTCCCAATCATCAAATTTCAAGTTGGAGACAATGACATTTAAAACAGTTAAGTAAGAGGTAATGTAGTAGTTATTATGACAAAAAAAATTGTGTTTATTTTGTGATAATGGCCTGTTGACTGTACATTAATCGCCCTTATTACAGCTACTTACCAAGAAAATTAATAAATAGATGAATTAGTTAAAGTTTAAGTTATTATTATATATTGTGTGAGAGTGCAGTGATAGGTGACAAATGAAACTAGCACAGCTGTGTAGCCAATCAGAATTAAAGATTCCAGAGAGCCTGACCGTGCACATTGGAAAACGCCCTGCTACTTAGCATTACAACTAGCAACATGCTAATGCAATTTGTCTGCCTGGGACTGGTGGTATAATGGAGTTTGTGAAACTGAGGGGGCATGGCGTGTAGCCATGAGATCTTCAAAACAACCCTGCGCTGCTCAAGACTGACATTGAACATCTGGTCCACATGTTACAGCTGGGATCAATCAAAGCTTATCAATTGCATACAGAGGGCTCTTGTGTCTTGTACATGTTCCACTTAATAAACACTGAAAGTCAATTCCAATTCACCCATTATATATAAGAATATATAGAAGTATATTATTACTTAATGCAGAAGGGTTCATAAGAGACTGCAAAGTTCTTTTTAAGTAGCTATTTGTTTCCAATTACTAAAATGTTTAAAATTGCACACAATATTGTTTGATTTTTCCATAAATCTTAACAACCAACAGTTACTGATATTAAACTATTCATGTTTCTGCAGAAAAGGAAAGTGGACAAAGATGGCACTTTCTATGCTAAAGGTACAAAACAGAGTTTGAAACAATTTGGTAATAAACAAATGAATAAAGACATTAGTTTGATTGCTTTTCTTAAAATAATGTTGGTAATGGTATTTTTTACTTAAAGTAAAAAAAGGAAAAAAATGTAAATTTTGGCATTTTAAAAATGTTAAAAATAAAGCAGCAATAGGGATGCGTCCCAAAATCCTCATGTTAAGATACATTTGATGTGGGCCTTTAAAAAGCAACAGGACACTAATTTGTCCTTCCAGATACTATTTGTTCCTCATCTGTTATCACACTTCAGTACACTTTCAGTACATCAGTTACACGACCAGCGATTGGCCAGGAAGGGGGTCTTTCATTCAGAATCATTATTAAGTGTTTCAAAAGCCAAGATGCTAAAACCTTGAAAGTTTAAGGGGTCAAAGCTCAAACTTAAACTGGTGGATTAGGCTCTGAAATAGATTAGGCCACCCAGAATTCAATTCATCTTTGAGCTTTTATTTCCAAACATCTCTGCCCTCTGCAACAAAGTATCTTCTTAAATCCAATATTATTCCGAACTAAATCCTGGAAATCAAGTCCATTGTTTTCTTGTGAGTTCACGGTATTGAAAGATCGTAAACACGAGTTCTCTGGCGCCTGACGCAAGTCATTTGCAAACGTTTGTTCGTGGTTCGATCTTTGCCAAACACCTGTAACAGTCTTTAGCTTAGCACACAAGGTCAGAGGCCAATGGAAATGAGCAGAGACGGGTGCAACTTCCAAAACAGACAATTCGGAGAAATTGAAGGGTGTGTCTCTAATTGAGCGCAGACACAGGCTGTTTTTGACAGTTCAATAACTTTACGACTGATTGGCTATTGGCTATTGCATGCATGAATGGTTTTAATCAGTCTTTTCAGATTTACAATCAGTTTATCAGTGGCCAGTAATGTGCCAGATCAAAATCTGGGTCTAGTTTAAAACACGTGTGCCTGGTTCTTATAAATATAATCCTTGCATTTGTGTTGATTCCATATTATTAATTTAACAAAAAATCTGATTTAAAGACTGATAGATAGTGGCTGTCCTGTCACAAGTACTGTCAACAATTGTAAAAAAAAAAAAGAAAAGTTAACTCAATGTTAAATATTTATTACATCACTACTTTTTTGATGTTTACAGTCTTCAGAGAAATAATAACATTAATAATTATAATTAAGACGTTTATTCATGTTTTTCACAATTGGAGAATTTCAGCCTTTTAAGCAAAAAGTCAATGATTTTTATTTAGCAACTTAAAATAATAGGTATGGAAATAAAAAAACAAAAATCACATTATTGACCCATAATCATTTGAAACTGATTATAGCAGGCAGTGGTTAGCAGGAGGCGGGACGTGTCAGAGGTCACTGACGGATTCTGTCACTCATCAGGTGGTGGGGGGTCAGTTTCTCTCGTTATCTCACATTTCATCAAGTGCTGTTCACACTGCTGGCCTTGGATTAGACCTAAAGTTTGACTGACAGGAAAGACAGAGGAATGCTGAGGTTCTGAGGCGTGCTGGCAAAGCAAAGTTTCAGCCGTAGGGGAAGAATATTGATCAGGAAAACATCTCGCTGCTGTCATCAGCATCAGTGTCCCTCCACTTGAGTAAGCAAACCACTGGGCAGTATCAAAATCAACACGTATCTGAGACTGGACATGCAGATCTTTTCCATCTGCTGGATCAAGGGATGCGTGTCTGTATAAACCAGAATTAATCTTTCACAACAGCAACTAGGCTTTCATCTGTTGGCCCACTGTGCTGTTAAGCCATGCCAAACTTTTCAAGCAGACCTCACATCTTTGCTGGAAAATCCAGCTAAAGATATTAGCTAGAACATGATTGTTGGTCCATGCTGGTAGACCATATTGGAAGATTATTACTGAAAGCTTGTAGAACGTCTTGGACCAGCAGCAAACCAACTTGGACCAGCTAGAAAGAGTGTTTGATGGTCTTAGCTGGTTCTCTCAGCCTGATGAACTGAAAATTGCCCCAAATGACTTTAAAATAAACCAAAATTAGTGGCGATGTTCCAAATCATCTACCAGTGTAAGATGAAGTTTCCAGCAGGAAAACAAGAGTGACACATCAACATATACTTGTTTTTTCTCAGACTTCCTGTATTTTCCTGTTGAGTTGAGTGTAGCTACTTGTTCATTCTTTCTAATGCTTTGTTCTAAGCACATCTGTATTGACTCAGGAGTTCCACATAAACTTAATGAAGCATGACTCAAAATCCAGTGATAAAAGCTTAATTACCTTAAAGTGCAGAGAATGCTCAGAAACTTCCTACTGTACATTACTACTGTACAAACTGTAACTGTACTGTACAAACTGCTCCCAACACAAAGGCTGATGTAAAATTAAGGAGGAAGTTTCTAAAGTACCTTCTTGTGGACAGCATCACTGAGATGTCAATCCCACAATGCATTGCGATAAGTTAAAAAATTGAAAATAAAAATGTATGGTATTAGCTTAATAGAGCAAAGCATTTTTAGCTTTCTAGCATGCTAACGTCAGACTCAATCAATCTGAAACAAGTATAAATAAAAACATCCATATTCTAAATATATTTAAATGCTAAAATGTGAACAGTCTCTTTGAAGACGGATGAATTTATGCAGTAGACAGTGAGGCTGCTTTCTTGGTTTTGGAACAGAGCATCAGAGTAAAGGGACTGAACCATCCATGACCTGCAAAATATGTGCTAAAATATCTTTCAAATAACATCTGGAATCTGTGATTTTGGGAACGCTGCCTTCACTATAGTTTGGACCAGATTTACATCTAACACCAGAAAATCCACACACACACACCAACAATAATGTGCGTGCCATCATGTTTGCAATTTTACAAAAAAGGAACTAGAAATGATGCAATAATATTGCCAAACATACTTATTTAACGGATGGGTTTGAATGGTTTGTGTGTACACTAATGCAGACAGAATTGATTTGTAGTAAATGAGCATTAAGAGAATGGAATAAAACTGTAAGTTAAGATGCATTTAGTTTATGTACTAACAATGTTATTTAAAGATAAGGTTTTTCAGTTTGATAGGAAAAAGAAACAGTTTGATTTAGAATCAATAGATCCAGGAAAACACTATGAACTCAAACTAACCCTTCAATAACCTTCTGGTCAACAGTTTAGCCAAGAAATCTAAAAACATTAACAATCAGTGTTCAACAGAAAAACCAGGCATCGCTATAATCTGATCTACAGAAGAAATGTAGTCTTTAAAATACAGTAATGCTTTTTTGCCACATCTTGTTGATAGCAAAATATTACATTTAATCTTATATAATCCTGGTTTTGTAAAACCTATTAGACAATCAAAGCATTTACTGTGCGATTATAGCAGTAAAACATTGAAACTGAAAGTGTGTCTAAATAAGAATGAATTTGGATTCAATGATCTGGTCTGAAAAGCAGCACATTTG
>JBAJNP010007173.1:0-20213 GCA_036877545.1 Yasuhikotakia modesta | reverse complement strand
ACACACACACACACACACACACACACACACACACACACGCGTATGTATTTATAAAGAACAAAGAATAAAAATGAAATGTGGTGTGATATTGCATGTGAGTCTTTGGTGTGTGTGTGTGTGTGTGTGCATGTGTGTGTGTGTGTTTTGATCTGAGCTACAGAATCATTGCGGCAGAACTGATTCTAATTGCATGTTTCACTGTAAGAGTCCCAGTGCACAAGACTGCATTCATTCCAGCTACAGCAGTAAGGAAATCCCTCACAACTACACGGTAAAAGCTCTGTGTATGCCTTTAATCTCATTCACTTCAAAAAACGAAGCAAACTGGCGATCTGAGAGCCCGAAAGCCCTCACTATATACCACAATACACCACCATCACACACAAATTAAAATCAATGCAAAGCAATTAAAAGCTGAAAATGAAAACATAATACATAAAAGAACCTTAATAATATTGACAAACGTGGCTTATTCCATTGGGCTGATGTTCATGGAAAAGACTTCACGACAAAGTGCGAACGGTTTATTAAATATTGAAGGAGGGGGAGGAAACCAAACGCTTGCACCCTGCGATCCAGTCTCGTTCAGTACAGCTGAGCCCAACACAATATCAATAAGCCCTCACTGCAAGCCCTCCCTGCAGGAGCCGTGAAAGAAAGGTCATACAACAAACTAATTTCCCTGCTAAAAAGGGCTCTGCCTCAATTAGGATTCATATTAAACACTGCAGCCATGAAGGGACATCTGTGGCTGGTCCAACGGGTCATAATTAAGGAAAAGTAGCTTTAAATAAAATCCATTGCCTTTTGGTTAATGAGCTACAATTGTTGTTGAGCAACTAAGAACTTAGATTATACCTGGTGATCACATATATGGATAGTGTTACTGTGGATATGGTTTTCTGGATGAGAGTGTTTCAGGAAGACATATTTATCGTGTTAAAACAGGAAACAGCAACAACAACATCTTTGCACCTTTGCATTTTTGACTAAAGCAAACCGTGTTTAATGAACCAATTAAGTATCATCACATCTCAACATATTAACATGGATGATGTTTCAAGGTTAAATGAAAGTAATATCATTGGCTGAAAGAATCAGCCTGCTCTTACCTGATAGGCTGCTGTAGCATCATGGCTTATGTCATTTCCTAAACCAGCAAGTTTGTCCTTCAGCTTATGGTGGGAACGATGGCGCAAACAGTACAGCGCCCCCGACATCCCCAATACAATGACAATAAAAACCATGGAGACCACCACCAGAATCAAAAAGTTGCTTGGCTCCACTTGACTGTGTTTGACGATGGGAATTTGGTTCAATTTGCCCCTCTGGAATTAGAAAACACAAAAGTCAAATAAACATTGTGAATTAAATCACACAAGCTGCATACACAACATTTGAAATGCCAACATGACCACAACATTCAGCTGGTGGCAGTCATTAATATATATTTTTACATGCAGTATAAATTGTAAAATATATTGTACAAACCAATACTGTCATCTTTTTTCAGCCTGCATATTTACATTTATTCATTTGGCAGACGCTTTTATCCAAAGTGACTTACAGTAAATTCAGGGTACACATTTTTTTATTAGTACTTGTATCCCCTGGGATCGAACCCACAAACTTTGCAACCACAACATTTCCCTTCAGGAAAGCCATACACATGCACGGACCTCTGGCTGACACTTAGGAAGGGAAGGCCCGCACCACTCTTGTCTTGGCAGGTTAAAACATGCCACCACAGAGCAATTAGGGTCGGTCCTCACTGTACCAGCTTGTTGCTAATTAGCCTCCAAGTCTTGGGTTTGGTTGGGATGAGGGAATTGGCTCAGACCTCCAAGTTAATAAAATGGGAGAGGGGCTAAGCTGAGGGGGAGCACCGAAAAGGTCCAAGCCCGCTAACGTTCCAATGTAGAGGGGGTTGTCAGGCTTGTTAGCCCTTTGGGGGGAGGGCTGACAGCCGGGGCTAAGCTGCTGGGGGATTGGCCACGTATTGTTTCCAAATGCCTTGTGAGACTGAATAGACTGAGAAATTTAGAATGGGGTCCTGATTTTTTTATCTGGCTCTATTCATATTCAGTGCTGTCACACCAACCGACTGATCATAAAGCTATAAGCCATGTGAGCAAGCAAGCTAACAATTGATTTTTCTAATCAGTGTTATAAAAACTTTTGTTTTGCTTTTCCTAAACACTCATTAAACCATTTGCTTTACATTTATTAACTAGGTATTGCTGTGCAAGCTCTGAATTTTTAACTGCACTGTCAGTGATTCCTTACCATGCCCAACAACGCAAATTCCTAAATTTAGTTAAGGGTAAATACGTCACTGCATTGCATTACATGCAGAAATCCCCCATAAACAGGTTACACGCCGCTGAAAATATTAGTACCTATTTGTGAGATTTAGCAGGAGGTTTAGTAGTTTTTAAGGATTAGTTTCTACCCTGTAAGGTTTTGTTGTTGCAGAAATGGTTTCCGTGCACTCATCAGACACTGCATGGAGAGTGTGTGGAGAGGAGGGCGCATTCAGATAGAATAGACCCCCCCCTCCATCTCTCTATAGGCTTAGCGCTCTCAGTCGAATTACATGAAAAGATCCCCAACATGAAAAGCTGGTTCTGAAAAGAAAACTGTGCTTAGCTAAATAATGTCCGCAATTAATTATAACTAAATAGAATACATGCATTAGGCATTTGAGCAAGGGACTGGAAAATCGACAAAAAAGAGGGAAGATATAAAAGAAAAATTGAAAACTGTTATGATACGACTCGATCTATTCCCATTTCAGACGCAGATTAGGGTGAATATGAAATTAATGGTGATTCTGAAAATGAATCTCAAAGCAATTTTGTGCAGTTGTACATATAGAAATTAACAAATTCAATTTAAATCATCTTGCAATAAAGCAAACATGACAAAAAAATGTACTTATATGTATATATATTTATATTAACTTATAGGTTGTTTGAAAATGAAAAATAAAACAATCATTTTCCTTGGATTTTTCAAAACATTTTGTTGGTACATGTGACTGATAAATGTGACTAAATAGATACAAGAATTAGGAATATTTTACCGTTTATCATTTTTGCTATCATTTAAAACACCAGTTTATAATAATGAGAATGAGCAAAAGTAGAAGTAAAATGATGTCTGCCAGTAAATTTAGAAGAACAGGCAGAAATCTCAGTACAATATTTGTTAAAAATTTAGTCCAATATAATACATTTTCTTATAAAGTTTTCTCATTCAGCACATCTGGTCTTATGGTGTAGCTAACAAAAAACCTGCAAAATATGTGTTATTTAAAAGCAGAGAAGAATAAGAGAAAAAGTACGAGTGAACAGTAAGGAAGAGAGAGACAGAATCCTTTATGCTTTTATGGTTTTTGTTCTTCTGTGGGGAATAAAATTGGACTTGCAAATTTCTGATTGAAAGGAGCCACTGAAGGAAGACAGACAGGTTCAACTCGAGCTTTCTCTCCAAAAAACACAAAGATTCTTAAAATGTCATCTAACACGGAAATATGAGAAATAACAGATCATAAATCTATATTTAAAAGTCATAAATATAAAAACTAAAAATGCTATTAACAATGAAGTATATATGTGTGTAAAATTGTATATGAAAAATTAATAAAAATATATCTAATAAATAAATAACAACAGAATTAATAATAATAATAATAAAAAATGCAAAAAACAAACGCAAGAACAAACTAAACAAACAAAAAGGTGAACAGTTTGCTGCTCATTTTTCCTGAATTACTGGGTGTGTTTTCAGTGTCATCCCATAATTTCAGCATTTTTATCTTATAAATCTCTTGGCAACTTTGCAACTCTGCCAAAATTGTAATCTGCATCTGTATGTAGCCTACATCTCTCTATTTATCAATAAATCAACAGCAACTAAAGGCCAAAACTACTGTACAAAACACAAAAAAGATTAATGTCTGACCATATAACATATATGACAGTGACAGTAACCAACTTATTTATTCAATCTGTATGTATTAAATTAGAAAGTCTTCTATATTTCCTTCTCTGTTGCCTTTTCTCTCTTAAGTACAGAACACAAACAGAAGAATATGTAAATCTGAGGAAGGACAAAAGGCAGATGGATTTGGCGATTGAAATCATTGAGGGAAGGGTTGGGTGGAGCAGACAGTGACGGGTACAGGGTCGAGACAGGGGCCGCCCAAATATCCCTCACTTAACATAGTAATGGCTCTAACCTAAAAATCATTCACTTACATTCTACACTGTCTCTTTACAATCTGGGAAAAATAAATAAATAATCTTAAACTGACACATACAGAAATTAACTTATTGCTATAACGGGCACATTATATTAGACAATTATAAAAAGCAGCAATGAGATCCTTGTTGTTGTATTTTCTTCTTTTGTATTACATTAAAAAAATATCAATGTAACTTGTCAGTGATGTATACTTTTTATTTATTTACTTTTTTATCTATATTCGCATTATTCTAAACTGCGTTTTGTGAGTCTAGTTTTCTGTTGGTCTAATAAAAAATGGGAATCAATCTGCACACCAGGGATACGGTATTTTATTACTTTAACTCTATCTCACATTTCAGTAACCCTTTTACTTTAGTTAACGTTTGCGTGTAATGTGAAATATCAGGCATGAAAGGTTTAAATTCCCTAAAATATCCACGCATTTATGAGCTGCAAAAATATAACACACAATGCATTATAATGCATAATGCGTTTCTGATCACAGCATCAGTTATAAAGTTATTGAAGTTCACACAACATAAACACAACATCCAATAACAAAAATAAAATGGTCAAAAAACAAACAACAACGCGGCGTTAAAATCAAAGCTTAGTGTAGGAGATATTTGTATTTTTTTGTCATTTCATATATGTAGCACCAATGCAACCGGACTCAGTATGATCGATTTTACTGTATGATCTCCCAAGTGAATAGCTGAACATAACCTAACGATTCCCCGTATACAATGAGCGGTGCTTTATAACTCGGTTTAAAACAGCGTGTTCAGGACCACATGCACAGCTCACGAACCGTATTAAATACGTAACGATCTGTAAAGCATGTCGCCATCACGTTTACAGATTCACCTTCTGCAAGAAGCGTTTAAATGAAACGTGTCGCGTTACAACCCACCGCCATGTAAGCGGTGCAGGACGGTGTCACTCATTATCAGTCCAGATGCATTCGGATGCGCAGAAGTTTTAGGTGACGCTTAATGGGGTTTCACAGTCGCCCAGAGCCTCGTTACCGTTATTTCACACCATAACAGCCTACATGTGCATCAACAAACACCTGCTAGTCAAGAAAGAGAATTACCTAGTCCCATTTTCGGGATGTTTTTCTTATCTGGAAGCAAGATCCTATTCCGTCTTTCCCATGAGATGTCCGACTCCAGCCGCCTCTCGCAATTCCGCTACCTAATAAAAGTTTTTAGCTTTCCCGTTATCTTCCACCCCAAAAGGAAAAAACCCGACGCTGTTTACCGTGTATTTCTAGTCTTTTTTTTCTCAGAGAAAAGTGGAGAAAAAACAGCACTGAACAAGAAAGGCTGAGGCAGAGAGGGAGAAAGCTAAATCGTCCGTTACATTTCCCAAAGACTTATAAGAAGCTGCAGTAGGTTGTCTTGTCCTTTGAATAATCATGTGCGACTGAAAAGCGAGGGTTTTTTTCACGGAGCCCCTCCTTATATTCAGCGGGACTCGAATCGCTGTCTGTAGCACATGTCACATCCACTGGTTGCTATAGCGATGCCTCCACATGTTGCCCACAGCTCGCGGGGTGGAGGGCAGCTTGAATGGACGGGGCGCTTGTCACTCATTTGTTCGGGATTTCTGTGCGCCGTGAACTGCTTGGATTTTCCTTAAGCTTTCTCCCACGTCTTTAACCCGTTGCATTGCGCTCGTTGCGTATACAGTATTCGTAGGAATACAGTTTTGATTCCTTTTGGTGTGAGAGGCAATATAACCACTCTGTGATCCATCATATCTGAGACGGGTTCTTCGTAACAGAGAAGAACTCATGCAAAATGCAACTTGCAAGGAAAAAGGAAATTGTTGGTGTTTTGTTTATAAGAAACAGAATTTGGAGACTATTGTTCGGTTTGAGCAGGGCAACAGCTGCAGAAAGCAGAGAGGGATTACCAAGACTAGGGAAAAGAATGGGGGTGGTGGTGTTTGAGTGTTTGTGTGTGTGACAGAGAAAGCAATGCAAGCACTCAGAAAGAGTGTGTAAGAGCTATACAACATGTGCCCGTGAGGTGTAAGTGGCTGTGTGTGTGTGTCGGAGGGGCCTGGGGGTGGGGTCCCGTCAAACACAGATGACTAGTATGTGGAGGGGTCTTCAGTTTATCTTTGGTTTCAGCTGCACTCCTCCCTCCACTGTCCCCTGCGTACCCCTCTTTGTCCTACAGCGTGACAGCTGGACCTGGCAGAGAGGAACAAATAAAGTGCTTCGCCTGTTCCAGAATCTCTATATCAGATAAACACCTCAGCGTGAGCGCTGGCCAGACACACTCGCACCTTTAATCTCACCTTTTTATTTTTCTCTCTTTTCATAGGTTATTGACTCTGCATTCAAATTACTGCTGTATCCAGAATGACTTGAATGAATGAATTATATAAACACACACACACACACACACACACACACACACACACACACTCCTAATACGCACTAAATCATAATATCTGTATGTATCTGTTTATTATACATCAACAAATTGCAACATTTTCCAACCAACAAAACCTGACTAAAAATCCCAAATCAGTTAAAAAAATGCATAACAAGACAACATTACAGCAATGCACTGTTGTCAAATAACAATATCATATATTAACAAGGATTTAACCACAAGGCATCTGAAGCAGCAGTGCTTTATGTTGCACTAATGTATGCATATGAAGAATTACATTTTCTGGCTGTGGGGAATCCTATGGTGACTGACAAACAACATCTCCATTACTTGATGACCTTTCTTAAGTGTACTGATCAATCTTAATAACAGACAGCAGAAAGAGAGTGTGATGTTAAAAAGCATCTGGATACAGGGTGAAGTCACAGACTGAGCAACTTGTAAACAGTGCCTACAACCACAGTCACACTGAGCCATCTGTCTGTATCTTTCTCAAGCACAGCCCTGTGCCTTTACTGTGGATAACTGAGACAAGTACACAGTTAATGTAGGAGCTGGAAATCTATTTGCTAAATTACTGGTTGTGGCAAACTGACTGATGCTATAAATAACATGCCCAATGTGTTGTTACATATTGTACCTTAGCGTTTTATAATTTTTAATGCTTTTTTGTATACATAACTACAACTATAAACCAGCTGCCTATTACTAGTCTTTAATGGTTTAGGAAAAATATCAAATAACTATTTGACTCAGCACTCCTATATAAAAGACAGATGCCAACAAAAGCACCTGGTTAGCAAACATCCTGCCTTTCAGCTTATTTGAACACTTAACATTCTTTGCTAGTTTCTGAATATGAATCCACTTCACCATTGATGAGCCAACATCAGGATGTTGTGTGACATTTTCAGGGCATTTTGGAGTGAATTAACTTTACATTTCCTTCATGGATGAAAGAGATTTGGTGGAGGGGGGAAGACGAAAAAAACAACCCGTCTCTAATCCACACTGAACACTGCTGCACTAATTGGCGAGTGCTAACATTTGGCTTGCACTGTCTCATACATATATAAGGCTTAAAGGACTAATTTAGGGAAAGATATGTGTCGGCCATGTCGCTGCAGTCTTTGCCGTAGATTAGCTTGTTAAAATAAGCTCCCTCATTGTCTGAATCTAGGCTAGAGCTAGACCCATGCCAGACGGTTCAAAGCTACGAACAAGCTAGCGATCAAGGTAAATGCTACGCTTGTCATCTTGTGTATACAGACTCAGCATGATCAAAACCCAACACACAGAACATACACAGCTGAGTTAGCTACAAAATAACATTGAAAACGCAAACAAATAAAGAAACCGGCACAGTTTCTAAGAATAAAACCTAATAGAATATGTGGAGTGGGATCTAAAAACTGTATTTGTGCTGCTTGTGGTGTTTAGCATAACAGGCACATGGGACTTTTATACTGAAGCATGACTGGATGACTGAAGCATAAAAAAAAGAATTTGAAGATAAAATTCCTAAAAATTGAATGCAACGAGCTTGTGGGAAATCGGAAGAAGGCTGAATTCTTACCTCCTAAAATTATTGAGCTGGAATGTCAGCTAATTTATGAGCAAGGTTATATGAATGTAAATACTATTAAAATGTTTCACTAGTTCAATGTTTCTGTCTTGCAAAAAACTGCGGCACCAGCTTCATTTTCTGGGGACCAGTTTAGAAATAACAAAAGCCATGTTTTCAGGAGACATAAAAGCTAACCCGCTGTTGCCAATTTTCCGCAAGATCAGTCTGTGACATGGTATTGACATGTCCTGCTGTGGAAACATCTATTACACAAATTTTACAACATTTTGCCAAGTCATAAAAACTGTCTAAGCTTTGCAATTACCGGTGGTGTAAAACGCTGACACACAGTTCAGCTCGCCATATTTGGAGCTGGTCAGGCCGCGACTGACAATTAAAGTATTCCCTTAATGACCATATCAATACTTCTGATAGACCTTTATGTTTAAGAGTAATGGATTTCATTACCGACAGTGTACTTTCAGTGCCTTCACCACAGTTGCTATGTTTGACTTTATTAGCAGTTCCTGTTTTCTAAGGACATGCTTGGAAGTCATTTTAAAAGTAACTGTGATGAAATCTAATGAAGGAAATGGCGGCACATTTTGACATTCGAAACCCCACATGGAAAACTATGATGAATCTGTTCAATGTTATTGCTATTGTTCTTTTTCTGTAAATGTGATAACAGAATGACAGATGTACACCACACAAGACAATGGTAGACTTAATAAGATTGCCTTAATAAAATGGGTGCAGCTGTATAATCTGTATGTATGTGTGAGAAAGGTTAAAGGATTTTATTTCTTCATTATACCAAAAATATAACCGAAACAATCATAATCATCCCTCAAGAAGCATCGTACAGATTATGTATCTGGAGCATGGAAATCCCTTCAGTTTAAAACACCCCCGCATAGATATAAGTACCACAATCTGATGTGTGCCCTACTTTCAACCTACAGCCCAATTTGTAATTGATAAAACACCACTTTACCCTGAACATTTCCTGTTTGTTTTTATAAACATAAGGAGACGATAGAAGTTCATTTTATGCAGCACAATTGCTGTATAAGTGTTTGTTATTCTACCGCTAATAGTCTGTCAAATGCAGTAATTACAGACTGCTAATCTGCCACCGTCGCTAACCTCTCAAAAGACCAACTGACCATAAAGTACCTCAAGTGACCAAATAATATGATGTGTTTGCTGATACATTTAGCTATGTTCTCTTCAAGGAACGTATTTGTGTTGTTGCCATTACGCTACCTCAGACGAGATGTCTTCAATTTATGGTCCCGCAGTTACGCTAAAAAGCAATTGCTGAAAGTTCCAAAAGTGAAGAGCGATTACAGTGATGTCATTGTTGATCAGAGATAAATGTTCGTGGTTAGCAGCTGTGGCACACAATTCATCTACGGCTACAGGAAAATCAGAGACAAAGGTAATTGTATTGTCCTGAAGAGGCTGCTTTCACTCACAATATGATGCTGGTAAGAACACCGTGTCTCTGCCCATTTTGTTGCTATTTGAAACGCTATTAAAAAAAAAAACACGTTTCAAACAAACAATGCTTCTAAAAGATTAAAAGAGGTGATTATGAAAGCAAATGAGAGTGTTCAAATGGGATCTGTTCTTAAGAAATATAAAAATGCTATTATTCTGTCTTGACGAAAATGTGTAGTTAACTTAGTCTAAATTAGAAATAGTTGAACATTTATAGAGCATTTAATACAGAAATAGTTTAGTGTCACAACTGTTATAAGAAATATTAGGTGAACATATATAAAGATGGAATCTAAGCACATACAAACTTCAATAGTTCAAATCAAATTTCTCAATGGCCAATAATCACCAAAAATCTCACAAATTCCAATATCTCTCAATGTTTAAGCTCCAGTTCAGTTGCCTCTTTTTCTGTAATAAACATTAAGCTTGAGACAGATCATTGGTAAGAACAATTTAACTGCTACCACTGTACCAGTGAAACACAATGAGATACATGTTCTGATATATGTCAGTAGAGCAATAGCAGTTAACTTGAAGCGATAACATTGGAAAGATGAGGAGATCTTTGAGTCCTTTTCGAGAGTCCCTGTTGATGTTTCCAGGTTGGGTCACAAGAGGTCCGTAAACTCAGCAATCAGGCCCAGTTTCTATTAGTACTCTATACATAGCTATTCACTCATCAATACATCACTGTCAGATGGGCCACCTTGCCTCAATACTGCTGATTAAGACTGTCATTTACACATGACACCTTAGTTTTGCCTTGATCCAACGCCTTTGAAATGCACATGAGGACATATGAAGACCTGTCAGGTTACCAGACGGCACTGATTCAACTAATTCACTGATTCTGGAAACCTTGATTCATCATTCAGACACACAACAACCATTTAGTGGAAGGTGCTGAAGATGATTTAACAATTATTTAGTATTTAATAGCTTGAGAATGAATCCACAACCCACTGTGACTCTAATTTGCTTCCATTAAGAACTGTATGATGAGTTATATGGGACTCCTGTATAGTCATCTGTCTAGGAATCTCATGTGTTGGTGAGGTCTTTTGATCTATTATGGATGGCTCTGATAAATTATGGCTTTTGATTATAGCTATGACCTGATTTTTATTCAAATACAGAATTCTGCACCATTTCTATAGACTGTATTATCTGCCCGGTGTGCTCAGTTACAGCTTTAAATGAATTCTCAAACACTATAATCAGAAGTTCAAAAAGTTACTCCATTTCAGTTAGCCAATGTAACGTACAGTATTACATAACAACACATTAGTTTATCTGCCAAACCATGAGCTGTGCCAAAATATACATAACCGGACCATCTGAAGTGAGATTATACGACATTATAATAAAATTGTAACATAAAATATAGCTACTTTAACACCTACAGATGCTGTATTTTATAAATATAAGATATACATAAATGATGGATATAAATGACAGTAACCTAAAATGTAATGGACAAAGCTAAAATATCAACGGATCTTCTTTGAAGTCCCTGATGGAATATGTTTACACTGTTTTACATTATACAGCATCTGAAATGTTTACATTTTCCAGAACCTTAAGTGTTTTCTGACCATTTAATTATCATCCAATTTTATAACATAGCGTTAGTTTCATAAATTGAACCAATTTATAACAGGGCATATTTAATTGCTAAAGATGTTATTCATTTAAACACAATTTTAGTGCTATAATTTGCTTAGGTAGCAGCTAAATTAATATGTGCATGCAGCGGTCCTTTGTAAATTGTTTTTACAAAAGCAATTCAGCGCTGGATGTCAGCAGGCCATTAAACTTACTTTCTAGTTATTCTTATTTTCCGCTGCTGACGTTAGCAACACTACCTCCTACAAGACGAACAAAGCAAAGGGCGCTACAGAAACATCAACCACATCAATGGCCACAATAACAATACAGATCACACGGATGACTGTAGTACAACAGTCTAGGGTTGGGATGCACTAATAAAAAGGTTGTCATGTTCCCTTCTTCCATCCCAGGACAACAGTCAATTTCACTGTCAAACAAAACATATTCATTAGCGAATGCAAAATATTTAATGAAGTGCCACGCACTCCAGATTCTCCCTTAATGTCCCTCATTTGTAAACGCCCCCTCACCCTCACGCCCACCGCCAACAGACACATAAAGCACACATGTTGCTGACTGGCCATTAAAGAAGAGGGTCCGTGTGCCATTGCAGACAAAAGAAAGACAAAAAAGACAAAATAATGGTCACATAAATTTTCATTAGCATCTTCATTACCACCACCCAACCGGTGGGAGAAGACGTTTCCCCCGGCCCAGTCATCGCCATGACAACATTACTGAAACATAGCTTGACGAGAATTCTCTGTGTGTGTGTGTGTGTGGGTGCCTGTCTGTCTATCAGCGAGTTACACTGGAAGTGGGGTTGCTAGTTGGACACATGCATCACCTGCTCTGTCAGTTTTTTTTCCACCCCCCCCTTAAGCTTGAAGAACAGAACATGGTCAAGCGTGTGGAAGGAACCAGGCAGGCTTGATCCATCTCCTCACAGTTCTTCCTGACAGGCCAAAACACTGAGACCTGACATTGTGCCAATCACTCTGATTTCAATGCCTAATTACCGCTAATCTAACACGGTGTCACGACCGCTAATGATGCTACGGAGCTCTGCGTTTCTCCCTCAGTTCGCTCCAGCAGACCTTGACTACAGCTAACGGTGTCTTAAGCTCACTTGAAAGCTGTTCTCATTTTGCCCTGAGGCAAAAGACAGAGCACAACTCAGGCTCTGGTGAATGTATAATAAAGCTCATGCATTCTGTATATTGGCATGAATTGCTATGAGGAACCGTCTGGTTTCAGTTCACCTCTGTTTAGTTCTTCAACCAGATGCAATATTACAGCTAGTCAGCAGGTTAGGAAGGTTTACAGCAGATAAATGCTAACTAAACGGTCAACACTAAACCCTTGATGTTTCTAAAACAGATTCACAAGACATCAACCGAAATATACGTATATACAGTAGGAGAAAATACAGAGATTTCACAGACAATCAACAAGATATTTGATTAGTGCACATTATCATTTCATTACTGTTAATGATCAGCTCATGTTGAGGGTGTTTAAAAGCCCTGATTATTTCGCAGTGTTTCCACAGCCTGCATTTGTATTAGCACTTCATTTAAACTCAATAACCCTGATGAAAGACATACTGAAAAAAACAGCGTCAATCATTTACAAAAAAGCCTGAATGAGACAGACTTGCATTAAACATGGAAAGGTCTGATATGTCGGCGGAAATTCAGACGTATGACAGAAATAAATGTGATATTGGCATACGCTGCATTTTAATACGTAAATGTGAAACTGGAACACAGAAAGGATTAATCCTGAATATTAAGAAACTGATTTGAGGTTTAAAGGGTTGCTGATGAATCATAGTGTATACAGACCACTATTTATTTATAAAAGGCATCCAAAATTCTTCACAATTTGAAATGGCCAATTTAACAGCCCTTGAACAGAAAAAAGGACAGTCCAGACATTCTCTAGAATAAACACAACAGGATAAGCTCATGAATAACAGTATTTAGTGCATCATTCCACAAAACACCACAGCAATGATACAGTGTTTAAATAATATAGTAAATTCTGTCATACAGAAAGCTACAGAATTTACTGACAGAACATCCACATGGAACTTCATGTAGTTGTTTACTGCACAGGCTATGGTATGAGTAGAAAAAAAATTATCAATAACAATAAATATTTAAAGCTACAGACTCGTATTTCCTATGAGCTATTTCCTATATAGCACTAATACGCTAATAAGTGTGTGCTTTGCTACGCTAACTGCAATGAAAGCACCTGCCTTCCCATGTACCATGGACAGCTCTCTGTGAAATGAAAGAGTGTTATCTCACTATGGTGTAACTCCACTGTCTGAACTGGTCAGTGGTGTTTTAATACTCATGGTATTGTAGAGTCTCCAAAAGTGTTTGGCTGACAGACTCACAAAGTGATGCCTGCAGCGAGAAACAGCAGTTGCTCATTCACCAGACTCCAGACCTGCTCTGCTTCTGACCCCACCAGAGCTTTACCATGTGACACGTCCCACAAAATGGCACTGAGAGGGAGACCCTGCCAAGCTGACATTTAAACCCAGCATTGTACCCAGCTGTGACCCTGTACCACCCTCGCTCAATGCCTGAGGGTGCACATTCAGTCTGTCTGTTTTCCCTCTCTCTTTTCTATACAAACTTCTATACAAAGACACAAACACACACACACACACACACACTATACAAGCTACAGACACACACAGAAATGAGATGCATCACCACAGCAGTGAGGAAAACTAGCTTACACCAACATATGGCGTTTAGTGGATCATTCAGCTAAACATTCCACTATGTGGCAATAACTGTTATCATCAACTGGTCGTTAAATTGCTGTGAATGGAACTGGTTATTGGGACACAAAGCAGTTCACAGACAGAAAGTTAAAAACCAAGCCAAAGTAGGGCAGATAACACATTTAGGGGTTAAAATTGATACTGAAAAGAGTTTTAAAGGTTAAAATCTATAATAAAGCAATCTGTTATCGATTACACAGTGCCTCTTAAACCTGAGGTAACGGCCTTTGGAGTTGAAGGACCAAAACAGCACCAGCATGTGAGAGGGGCGTCTAGTTTGAACCAATTGTTGTCAGACTACATCAGCCTCATTTACTGTACTTTAAATGCAAGCTGTAAAATAAAGGCTATAATTTTCATAAAACGAATAGCCTCTTATGACAGCAACAGATGATGTAAAAGGCTGCAAGAGGGAGGGATACAAAACTGTCTTAAATCCCATCAACTTATGACCAACCGACCTTCAATAAACACCATCAACTTCTACAGTATAAGGGGGAAGGCAGGAAAGCAAGGTGTAATGAGGGATGGATATAGGTGTTCACGCTTTTCACGCTGCTTCTGGGGTTGACTGGTGGGGGGGTTCGTGCGCTGAGGGGCATCAAACGCTCTTTCCCTAACCAAAAGGTCAGACCCTGGCAAAGGGCTGCCAGAGTTGCAAGCCCACCTTTTATATCCATCCTCTAGAGCCCTGGCTCCAGTGAAACAGGAGGAGAGAGAGAGTCAGGCCGAGCGAGGTTGACTTTGCAGCAGCCCTACAGTGACATTTCACACAGGGATCTTCCACAGTAACTACTGGCATTTAAGTTACTTTAAAAGCAGGCAGACTGGGCTTGCTAACAGCACGGCTGTTATAAATGGTGTTTCATGTGCGTACTGAAATTGTTATGGCCGACTGACACACACACTTGAGATTTTATCTAAAAAGCAGCATAAAGTTAATACACCCAGGCACTAAAAAAGACATACAAGCACACCCAGATTTATCTGCCAGTTTCACACGATCGGAATATCGCACAGCTCCTCGGCACGCCGGCACCTTGTTAACACACAGGAAGTTGGGATGCTCTCCATCTGTTACAGGAGTGGGAGGATATGATGTCAGTTAATATTGCAAACAAAAGCAAAGTTGAAATGCTTGAAAAAAGCAGGTAACAGGATCTTTGACCCTTTATTTACAATGCTGGTATGGGATAAAACACAGCTAGATAAAGTTCCAGCCATGAGTTTTGGCTTGGATGCAACGATAACTTATAAATAGTACAAAGGCATAAAAGAAAGTTGACACAAAACATCCACAGTCAAAACTTCTGTGAGGAGGACTTTCATGAGGAGCGTTTCAAGAGCGTTCTTCATCCTCAGAAGTCTAAGAGTCTAAGGAAGAGCAGAACACTGAATAAAGTGCCGCTCACCAGAGCTTTTTAGCAGGGCGAGTCTTTTCATTTATTGTTTATTTGTTTGGGTTTTGATCCTGAATCTAGACCTATCTGCTTTGAATGTGTCTCATGGTTTATGATGAACAACAACCTTCTATTATTTAAAGCTTAAAAGGTAACATTAGGACAACAATCAATTAAGGTAGGTCTGAATTTCTCTCTGTCTGAAACACACACACACACACAAACACACACAAACACACTATATTAGAGAGATCATTTCATAAACCTATTGCTTATCTTAATTTAAAAGCTTAATTTGCCTATCAGGCAAATTATATTTCCTATCCTCTAACCGTACTGCCAAAACCTCATACCTGAGAGATTACATTCATGTATCAAAGCTGCATGCATCTACATGTCATGTTTTCATGCCTCCTTTTGAGCCAAAGTTTTAAATAAACATGCAACAGGACCTACACATACAAAACAGCATCTCCTTTAAAAATACTAAAATGACTTTCATCTCCAGACCTTTAAAAGACCCTGGAAAAAAGAGAGAGAAAGACATGGAGAGAGGATGCAGGGTTAAGCTTTGAAGTTGTGTGCCGCACTCTTGGTATTTCAGGATCAATTTATTATCTGTGATTTCATTTCATTTCTTCCTCTTGTGTTACTCTCTCTTTCCCTGCATTAGGAGGACAACATCATTTGCTTTGATGTCTGAGGCAGAATTATCATGGCTGACAAATTCAAACTATGTCCAGACCAGCTCAAAGTGGACAGCGGCTTGGCAAGAATCACAAAAGTGTTTGTGGCAAAGTGTGTCATGAATCACAATAAATTTATTCAGGGCAGCAACTGACAATAACAGCAGACACAATCACAGAATCCACTCAGAAGATTTCAGACACGTTTTTTCAGATCTCACGCTCACGTCATTTCCAGCGAATACATTTACATCTACAATATATATTCACAGGGGTCGCAAATGACACAGTCTTCTGTCATAACTCTAAAAATACATAAATAGATGCATTGCATGTCATGATACTATAATCCTAAAATTTTGACTCAGAAAAATGACTCATTTAAAGAATAATGGTATACTGCCTTTCAGGACAGCATGTCATTTTTCACATTCACCACATAGTACTACATAGTATATATAGACTGTATAGCATATATATAAAATATGTCATTTATATATAGTTCATGATGGAGAATGAGATCATTGAAGGTAAACATTTGACTGGCTGTCTATGATGAAGGGAGTGAGCATAAGACTTGACTCTAAATGAAGTTTTAATTGCCCCCCTGGACAATTTCAATAATGAACAAAATTCATTAATCATTAAAAACTATTCATTAATGGATATTACTTAATATAGATAGAAATTAATAGAAACATAAGGAGAGTTGGGGTGGTGGTGATGAAAAAATAAAAGTAAAGTGTTTATATACCCTTATATTGTGACTGACAGTGTTAGATAAACATGCTCTTAGAGTTTGTTTACGAAACGCTTTTTACATTATATATTTTTTCCAAAGCGGCTTTACAAATGAAAGTAGAAAAGGATAGATAAAGAAAACCTTTGGGAGGAATCAGACTGTTGTTTTTTATATATATGTTACAAACAAATACATTTAATAAAAAACCTACAAGAGTCAACAACAATAACTGAAGACTTTATGATTATTCATTGTTGAGGACTTTAAATTGAGCATCAACTAAGAATTTGTCAGAAATTCGTACACAAGGCCACAAATAACCAGGTAAATACTGACACATTTGCTCCGCACAACAGAAAACCCACATAGGCCTATTGTGTGTGCCTCTGACCTTGTGTTACTGAGTCAATAATAATCTGATCATATAACTGATTAGATTGAGGTGATCATTAAGGCAGGATTTAATCTCTGCAGTTGTGATCTTCCTCACGTTGTGTTCAGTGTACACAGCGAACCGATGTTCGATCTAACACCAGGCTGAGCCACAGCTGACAGCCACCATTAGGGCTAAAGTGGATATTCATTTGTGCCGCTGTGCAGTGGACACGAAGGCCAGATTTGTTGGCTTTCGGTATAACAAATATTTGAGTTGCCATGGTGAACGTGACTTTATTGTTTCTGTTCTATCGGGCCGATTAATATCCTCAAGGTCACTTCTAATGAGGCTGTGGAACACATTGGAATGTATCAAGTATTCGTTTGATACATACTGCATTTACATTACATTACATTAATGCATTTGGCAGGTACTTGTATATAAAGTGACTTACAGTTTGCTCAGCGCATGCACTTTAACAGTCCATGGATTTATGTTGCTATGGCAAAACTAAGTTATTACACAACAGGCTACCACAGTATAATTTAAACTTAAGACACAGAAGTGACTCTTTGGTAAAAAATACTAATAGTTCATTTATAACATTTCATCAAGACCATCTTGTTGCAGACAAGCCACAAACATCACTACAATGTTAAAAATATACATTTATATAATACAGTATATTTTGGCTTTGCACAGTAACTCGCACTAAACCACTGTTAAAAAAACTTTAAAAAATAGCAAAAAGGTAACTGCAGTGTTGTGTGAATGCCTTTGTTTAGATGGGTATTCCTGTTTTTCTCTCTCTCTTTCACTCAAAGTATTCCTGAGACTGAAAAATATCACACGTGTGACTCTGAAAAGCTTCTTAATGAGTGCGAGTGTGAACAGGGATTTTTACGGAAACCGCAATTTACATATCACAACAGAAACACCAACGTCTCCCAAAAGACTTCTCAACTGTCACGCTAAAAGATCAGCTTACACACCACTTGTAGAACTGTTACTTTAACTGCTACCCAGAATGTCTGAGGAAGCCATTCTAGAATCCATCTGAAATTGTTTCAGTCCTGAAATAATAGTCTGGAATACACAAATTTAGCAAAAAAATAAATCTTTAGTATGTTACTTGGTGTCAAATTGTACAATAATTCATATTTAATATTAGATACTGACACACAGCAGACAAAGATCTGCAAGGTGGTCTGGTTAGGAGCATCGTCTGGGAACTATACAAGAACTATTCTAGAGGAACTATTCTAAAAGAACTATTCATACTCTTCCTATTCTTAAACCTGAAACCTCAGATTTGACACAGATTCCTTTCCTGACATGCTGTAGTATCATATGCTAATGTTTATTTCACTGCATCAGATTCTACTCTCTTGTGAACTGGGAGATGGTAGAGAGACACCTCTCAGAGGTTCTGCTTGGTTCTACAAATACAAAGCAACAGACACTCTTCTCAAACTATGAAAAGCTAGCATGCGTTTAAACGCTAAACTCCATTTAATATACTGCCCCTATATCTGCAGTATCTTTATTGAATGGTCTTTATAATAGCTATTATTAATTACAGCCATTTTACAAAAATTAAGCTCCTTGTGTTTTTCCACTGCTATTGTATTTTTGGTTGAAGTGTCCCTTGCTACCTTCAAAGCTCCCACATCACAAAGAGAATTTGCATTTAAATGGCCTACATAGTTAAATTAAAGCGAAATAAAGTAAATAAGCAAACAAGCTTTCTACTAATACCACTCCATGAAAAAAGCATAAATATATGCTTAGTTTTCTTCATAAAAGCATATATGCAAAAATACAGTCTCTTATATAATACTGTCACACGCACACACACGCAAACATCAAGAAATCGCAGTTGTGATTTGTGTCTGTCACTGATGATTTTCTGCTTCTTCCTGCATTATCTGTTGAGTGGTGCTTGGAGAATTCAGCTGCTAATGGCTGCGTCCATGCATGCAGTCTAAAATAATTCCACGGAAATGTGCACCTATTTATTCACAAACTCAGTCAGATGTACCATTTGACAGCGTCTGCTTCCTGCTAATTTGACATTAAAGTGGGAATAGCGGCGGATAACTCGCACACAATCTTTCCCTACCTGCTCTTGTATCCATCACAACTCATCTCATCCAGAACCGCTTTCAGAATATTCCTCCAGCGCGTTCAGCGCGTCCAGCGCAGCCTCTCTATATCACAGGATATGGAACTAGCCGATTCCAGTAAATATCAACCTTTCTCCACTGAATCATTCTGCTTTGCATTATCAGTTTTGTTTTTGTTGCTTTTTTCATGCAAATTATCTAGCATCATACACCAAAAGCTCTGGTTCCAAATAAATGTATTTTAATTTTTTTTTTCCCTGAGGTGACATTTTTAACAACCGCTCAGAACATTTTGTTTTATCAACGCTAATGTTACGATTCAGTGATGCTACACCTAAAGGATTTTGTTCTTTGTTCTATTTTGTTTCTTTGAATTCATACATTTCATTTCTGCATATATTATAGGAATGCCTCAACTGTTAAAGTATCACACTGAGGCTTTTCAACAAAGTAAAATTCCAGTTATCCAGTTTTTTTCCTTTTCTTTCCGGACAGTTCTTTTTAATTTCCTTTCACCACCTCTTTACACCTGGACGTCTCCCATACTTCCCACCACCCGCTAGGCAAAGACTGTGAGTGAACGATAGGCCTGTGCAGCTGACACAGTGTGTCTTGGATTTAGTCGCTATGGAAACCCATCATAGCTGACGTGGGGTGGCAGAGTCACTGTCGCTATGACAACTGGGCCAGCTGTCATACAGGTGGTCAGGGGGTGGGTGATATCA
>JBAJNP010007172.1:0-23341 GCA_036877545.1 Yasuhikotakia modesta | reverse complement strand
TCAAAATGCTATGTATGTATTTATGCAAATCAGCTACTGTTCTTTCTCATTTTTGTTGGATTTTCTCGATAAAAGCCTTGACACTTTGTTTTTTGTTCATAATAATGTATCTGAACTTTATATTATGTTGCACTGGAATGAGTCTGTCATTTATCTTTAAACCAGGTTCTAAAAATTAACTCATGCTTTATCTTTATAAGACATTGCAGTGTATTCCTTCACCTCAACCACCTCAAACAGGTGGTTTGAGATTGCCCCAAAAACTTACTTTTTGAGACAGGTGACTAAGGATCGGAAATCTCCTAAGCTGTGATATTTCTTGTAACTCTGTAAGTAATACCTTACAAGATTCTCCTAATTCAGCCAAGTTCTGTTGCTGTGTTGATGATCCTGAAAAGCAGGCCAACATTCTCCATTCCTCAAACATACAACTTGCCAGAGAGCACCAGTAAAAGTAATCTATGCTTCCTCTGTCCTTCTCTTACATGCTGTTTGTGTTCAGGACAGATTTTTCAGTTCACTTCAACACATCAGGTAGATCCATCGGCCCTTTTGGCTGCTTTACAGCAGCTCTCCATATCAGCCACTCACATTTCAGTGTTTAACACCATCATAATCACTCGTCCAATCAAAACAGAGACACAACAACTACTTTGATTTGTACAGTCTGGCTAATTCTGGCTATGTGAACAGAGAATGCCATCATTTAATTCATATTGGTGGATTAGAAAGCTCTTATTCAAGATAATAGAATAATCCTCCTGTCAGCCTCCCAAAGTTTAAGAGAAAAATGATAGCATTTACATTACAGTAGTTACTTTTGTCTAAGTTAAACATTTTTGTCAGTATGTGTGTTCCCTGGGAATAAAGCCCACAACCTTTAAACTGGTAATGCAATGATCCACCAGCTGAGCAACAGGAACAGATATGAATATAAATAATATAAAGTGTATATTATATATTATAATAGTGTATATAGTGTATATGTTATAGTGTATACACTATATTAAGATATAGTGTCTTAATATTTAAAATTAAGCCAAAATTAAAAATTAAATTACTGTATGTTGTTGATTCAAGCCACCATTTTATTTGCATGGCACATTTTATTGCAAAGTAGAAAATACCTCTTATTCGAATTCCAATGAGCTGCTTTGCCCTGTAGTGCCTGTAGACAGCTTACTTCCAACACAACATCCTACCTGAAATGGAACTTCATAACTAATTTTAAATTACTACTCTAATTGGCTTAAAAATATATAAAACACATTTTTCTTTTTTTTCACTTTCTCTCATTGTCATGTTGACTGGGCTTTTTCACCCAGCTTGTTGCTAGGCAATACAGAATTGCAGAAAAAAATACAAAAAAACATGCAAAGAAGCTTCAGTAGTTTAAAAAATCTTAAAAGTATATTAGCCTACTGTCTACACTTTTAACAACTTAATTTGACAGCCTATGATGCCTTTAATGCTGCCTGCATAGGCAATTCATTAGGTTTTGGTACAGAGCCATAATCTGTTAATTCAACAGTAAGCAAGCCAAACTTCTAGAACATGTTAGGTTCCAAAATTCTAAAAATCCAGTGTTGATGTGATAAACAGGACTGTCCATCCCCGTTTTGTAAAGACTGGAGCTCACAGCAAGAAGGAAATAAGAGGAGGAGCCTGTGGATAATTAACCCCAATTATTCCCAGAAGTTTAATGCATTCAACATAGAACTATACTGAGTCTTGTCACATTTCAAAAATAATGATTACTTTTCTGTTAAGAACTTGTCAGCACTAACCACACATTCTTCAATTTACTGAAACGTTTCCATCAGTGACACTCAACCTGTCAAAACCTCTACACCTCAACACACACCATACTGCTTCACAAATGTGTATTTTACAAGAACTAGAGGCATTTCAACGCCATTGCATGTAGCTTTGCTTAACACACAACTCAGACATATGCCTGCATCTGCTCTGGACTCCCAGATCACTTCAGAATAGAGCAGAAACAGTGACTTCAATGGAAAAGAATGTACAGCGGTCTCTTCGCCCTCCCTAAATGCTCAAACTCAGGCAATATGTTCTCTCTTCCTCTCCAACACACATGCATACACTCTCTCACTCTTTCTCACTTCTGCAAACCCATTTTTTTGTGGTGAATAGGAAGAACTGTAATGTGCAGTGATGACCACAGTCTTCCTTTTACTTTTTCTCTCACTCCTTCTTCGTTTTTTAGTGGAACAAATGTAGTGTTGCCACGTGTAATGTATTGTAAAAAGGTTTGCAATAAAGGTTGCGTTTATTATTCAAACAAGGGCTTTGATGTACAATTGTGCACTTTTCTACACTTTTCCAATGAACATCTAAAAAATGTATAAAAATGGTTAACCTTCATACACTTTATACCTGGATTGGTTTTGTATAATATTTAGACAGACAATCATATTATAAGTCATATTATAATGTCTTTCTAACATATAATAACTGTCATGAAAAATTGTACTTTTGTTACCTTTTACCATGTTAACCTGTTATTAACTGTATTCTCCACTTTCATCTAAAGAAAGCGAGAGAGAGAGAGAGAGAGAGAGAGAGAGAGAGAGAGAGAGACAGACATGGAAAATGTGGTAACCATTTTCAGATGTCTAGAGGTGACATAGTTTGTCTATAGCTTGTGTGTACAGTGAATTGCATATTATGATGTCATTGTGTGATGATGCTTCACAGTTAAATGTCTATGTGCTATATGAAAATTAAACAAACGCATAATACATTATTACGAATGTTCTAATATAAACTGATGTATGTATCTATTCAGAGACTAACATCCTTGAGACAAACTGGGACTAACACTGTCTTTACCAGGCATAAATATCTTGATAAAGTAAGGAGACATTTTGTTGGTCAGAGAGTTCCTATTTCTGTGGCAATAAACTGGGTTTCTCCACCCACTGTAAAAACTAAACTGCTTTTCCAAAGAAGTGTATATTCAGCAGAGAATATGTACTGATTGGCTTTGATTGTTATATCATGCATTTTCAAATTGCTCACAGGAATTCCACCACACACACACACACACACACACACACACACACACACACACACACACACACACACACACACACACACACACACACACATATATATATAGGCTTTTTGTCCATTTTAAAATGCAATAAGAAAGACATTCGTTCAAAATCTAACTCAGTAAGTATTTTAAATTAGATTGATTTACACACAACCTAATAAGAAAATAAGACTGCAGTGCATTATGGGAAACTCAATTTACACCATATTGTTACTGTTTAATGATAGGTTGGGTTGGGTTAAGCTTCATCCCACTTTTGAGTAAGTCTACATGGACCACCCCAATCAAAATGACCTTCCCTTCCTGGATGTTTAGGCTCAAGTCGGTCATTGCTTAGAATTAGGGAGGACCAAGCTGCATTGTAATTTGAGAGAATGGATGACACATTGCAAACACACATGGATTTGATCTGAATGGTTTAGCAGTCATTGCAAAAAAAACAGACTTACAAAGCACACTGGTCCACATAAGCATGAGAACCAATGGTCATCCGAGCAGACTATAATACAATGAACCCACAAGGGTTTAAATTACAGGGCAGGCTTGGTCTGCAGAAGTCTCAGACCTATATACACAGTGTCACAGAGAAAGTGACAGGCAGTTTACAAAATAACATTGTGAACTTCTCGTCTTTTCACTGGGCACTGGTGCATATTCAATAAACTCTGCCTAAAATATAAGACCAAAATGAGAGGTTGTTAAACCAAACAAGGAAAAAAGTGGCAAAGTAACTCTTAAAAATACTGAGAGGGATGTGTCTGTCCCACACACCCACGTAGGGAAACACTCTCACAGATGCTTTGTTTCTGGAAGTTACCCAGGCCAACAGAAAGAAGAGCAGTCGGAGTGTGCAGCCAGTTCCTTTCTTTTGGTCTGTATGGTTAACTTGTTTGAAAGGTTAGTCTTTTCTGCGTCTTAAAATACTGCCCACGGGAACATGGAGAAACAAGCCAGCATGGACACAAAATACTGACAAACTCTTTGAGCTCTTTATTTGTTTGTCATTTTTGTTTCACTTAATCAGAAAATGATTTTTAAAATTCTGGGCTTTTGTGTGGTCTTGAACTGTCTGTGTTGTACTGTTTGTGAAAGGCTAATAAAGGAATTTAATGAAGGAATTGTCATTAGAAAATGTTTAGCCACATTTGCCAGTGCCAGAATTTTATTCCTTAGTTCTTCAAGTACCTGAAAAAACATGTACTGGTGCTTTAAAGAATAATAATCTAAACATCAAGAACTTTTGATAATATCAAGAAAATCATATTGCCAACCTAAGAACACTATAGAGCCAAAATTTGTGGTTGAGTGCAAAAAAAATTTAAGAAGCTTCATTATTATACATTATATTACTAATTATGTATTGTAATATTTTGGATTGAAGGTATAGTCATACTGAACTACATTTAGGTAGGAAGTTAAAAAGAGAGGACGAAAGACTAGAAGGGGAGGAGTCTCAGGGAGTCTTTGGAGAGACAAGAGGAGAAACAAAGAGGGAGAGCAAGAGAGAGGGGGAGATCTGGGTAGCATAAATCATACATGAACCTTTGAACCCTAAAAGCATACACACATTTTATAAACACCATATCTTGACTAAGAAATTAGTTTATTTCAAGCAAATAAGCAAAAGAAGACAGTTAGCAAGTTCAAAACTGTACGCTTGAAATGTGTGCTTTTCTTCTTTTTGTCTGTTTGACTAACATTCAAGGATGTCTCCCAGGGTTAATGTTTTTTGCAGGCCGTCTCACAAGACGAGCCCTCAAAGATGTTTTAAAATCCAGTGTTAGTTCCAAATGGTTTCAGGCTGTCAGGTTATAACGAGTGTGAACATTGCCAGTGGAAAAACATCCTAGTTTCTTCTGGAGTCAAACCAGGATATAGAGCTTTACCTGAATAAACCATCAAAGACAGTGTAAAAAGATACTCTTTTAAGAAGAGGTTTTAACGTTTTATTTTTTAACATTTATTGCACTAATTAACAGGAAATCTTTGAATTTCTTTGTTTTTCACTCTTTTTTATTAGCTTATGTCTTTAAAAAATGTAAAGGTTCTCCCAGCAGGCTTGCTGTAGTTCCCTGTGGGTCGGTACTCTATTAGTGATGCCTGTTGAAGTGAGTAAATAGGATCTCACCATATTTTATTTTATATTAACCATTAAATAACCTTAAATTGTAGAATAATTACTCAGTTTAATACTTGTGTTTTTGATTGAAATAATGTGATGGACAACATTGCCTTGTGTATTTCAGATAACCAGCAGCGATACCAGACCTTTGGAAATACAAAATAAACCAGTGCCCCGGGTGGTAAAATGAGTCTGGCTTTCTACCGAGCACATGCCAGAACTACTTAACCCTGGTAAATGATTCCATCCCTTTAAGATGCCTTCTGTTGGTTAAAGTAAGAAGCACAGCTCTGCCCAACAGCCCATAGAGGCAGAAAGAGGAGGGGCCGTAAACTGAGGTATAGAATGTGACAGCGGGAAAACAGGTGTATGTAAAAGGCTATTTTTAAAGCTTTTTTTAAGCATTATTTATTATGTATCAATAAATGTTTAAACACAAAATTATTAGCCTAGGATCACAGTTAATTTGTAATCACTTCATTTTTGATTGGTACAATTTAAAAATCATTAGCTTTAGTGAAATTGGTCTGTTTATGTAAAGCCTAGGCAGTCTCCATTCTGTATTTGTTTGTATGTGGTTTTAAAACAACAATGCTTTAAACCACTGCTTTACAAACACCACAGACAGGTGCTCTTCATGATAAAAAGTCTTATAATGAGAAACTAACCAGACAGTATGAAAGCGTTGAAAGTTCTTGAGCCAGCAGGTTAAAGTGCTTAGATGTCCTGCTTCCAGTAATTTACAACCTTTCCGAACTCCACTTACATATGGAAACCAGAAATCTGTGTCGTCAAAGATCTCACAGGAAATACCAGGAAGGATACACACGGGTCTGGAGGAAAAATAAAATGTGGAGATGCATAAGACTGGCATAGCTTAATGGATGCACTTCTAAAACTGAACAAGAGATTGGGACAGAAGCCGCAATAATTCTGGAGTCACAGACTATGAACAGCCAGTTATCAAAACAAGTAGTTAAACACACAAAATGGCTGTTGCTGATAAAACGTTTGTATGTTAACTTTGTGTTAAAACACAAAGATGGATGTTGCTTGTAGCACCTTTGCACACAACAAAAATCTTCACAGAAAGACAGAACCTTTATGCTCTTAGCCTCTGCTTTGTGTCTGCAATTAGTTTTGCCGCCATCGTCACATTTGCCTTGGAAAAATAAGACAAAGGCAAGCAGGAAAAATATTTAGTTCACATGTGCTAATGCGGGATGGACGGGGCTTATGAGAAAGCCCTGTGATTGGCCAATGCAGATGACCATATTTAGTTGAATCATTTCTCAGACCGCAGCATGGCTGTGTTTTAGTCTTTTTCTTCCCCCTTGTCACACCATGGAAAGTCTGGCCAAGTACTTGGCCCTCTTTTCTATTATACACACTCAGCAGAGCACTGTTTCACTCCCAGCTCTAAACATGCCCCCCTTAAGGTTCAATATTAACATTCTGTATTGTGTAAATACAAATAACAAATTCATATTGATATATAATCCATTTCGTGATTTCGTGATCTGGCAAGTTCTGAAAAGGTGAAGTACAGAAAGATTTCTGAGGCATGACGTTTTAGCTTTAATTGCTCCACCAATATCTGTTTCCTATTAGTTTCTCATATTTTCCAGTTCGAACTGAGGCCAAGCCTATTTCTACCATCCAGCATACAGTCTGTCTGTGAGAGCAGTTCAGATCTCCCTCAACGGTTTGTGTTTTGTTTTAGAAGTGGGACGTGTTGGTGTTTGACGTGTACTGCATGCTGCGCGTCACTTGCACAGATGCATAAGGAAATGATTGGGGGAGTGGAAGGATGAAGGGGGAGGGGAAAGAGATTGTGATTGCAAACACAAAAACTATGCAATGTCACTTCTTAGGGCTGCCACATCATCAGAATGAAGCAAGCATGTTCCAAACCGGTTTGCTGTCTGCTGCCTACATAGACAAATTCTGTGTACGGCAACATCCCAGCTGAAATAGAATCTCATTAATGAAAGACCAGGAACAAACTACATCTGCAGCAACTGTGCATCACACAAATAGGGCTCCTCATATCAGCTGTTTTGGGAAACTTTGACTCAAAATTGAGATGAATAACATTTGGCATAATCTAATTACTGTAGAAGTATAAAAGAAGACACACAAATGTTGGTTAAAAGTACATTTTTAAGTAAATGAATATTTAATCGTGTTTTCTGAATTAATATATAGTTTTCATATTTAAGATTTCCCTCACTCACTGTATTTTCATCTTGAATGTTTTATTTTAACTAAGCTCTGTGCAATGCATTCTGGGACTGCCTTTTACATGATGGATGCATGCAGTGGTGCCTTTGAATTAGGTTTTGAATTTGGGAGTGTGGTTAAAATGGCTTAAAATGCTCTGTTTCTACTGTGTATATGTTAAGACTGGGTAAAGTCGAGTTGGTGTATCACCATACTAATAAAGTGTTACAAAAGCATCCATAAATTATGATGAAACACAAGATTTTGAGAAAAACAATTACCATGCACACTTCTTAAATGTCAACAAAAGCTTAGATTTGCTGTATAAACTGAATGGAGAAACCCTAAAATGAATCCTGTATTTTTAGATTTACATCATGACTGTGTTTACATCATGTCTTGACCCCAATGATGGGTACACATTTACTTTGGTTACTCGACACTGAAGGTTCCCTCCCCCTAGTCTGAGCTGAACATGTTGAGACACTGAACAGGCAGCATTCCTATATTCTTATAACAGGCAGCATCACTATATTCTTAAGCATAAATCCTTATTCACTATGACTTATGGGAACCGTAATATGTAAAATACATTAGGTCCGTATGAGCAAAACTGTAATTGAATTATTTCCTAATAGCCTGAGAGGTTGATGGTCTGGGTGTGTTTGTAAGATACCTTGTGTTTGATATTGTTGTGATGTGATACATTTACATTGTTTAGTTGCTGTGAGGCAGATTTGTACAGTCACATTGTACAGTCATACTGCCACATCCTCAAAGACATGCTCCATGCTGGGAATCCATTCTTTTTTCTCCAGCCTTCTCTCCTTCACTTACTAACACACACGTCTGTTCTATTGCCTGTCTCCACCTGCCCACTACATTACTTTACATTACTTAGTTTTCTGTCTCACCTGATCTGGGTCTGTTCCTTTCTGAAACCCACCAATCATTTGTCAACCTCCATTTACCTCTCATTACTGAAACAGCACAGAATTGTGTCTATTGTGTCTCTTCTGTCCAGCCACGCTCACGGCATTATTGCAGACCACACATCAAATAGCCTTTCCTATGTTTTTAACAACAAATGTAGTGCATGAATAAATTAGGGGTTTCTTTTGTTAGATAAGGGTGCAGAATGGCTGTACATTTACTGTAAGTAAAACACAGTAACTAAAAGTAACTTACAGAAAGAACACTAGATTTTATAGTCAACAACATTTGACAAATTTTACTTTAGATTTTGAATACATTTTCAGACTATGAAAAGGAAAACAAGATGGTCAAAAACTCAGTAAACTCATGTCTTTGCAAAAGCAGGTCTTACTTTTTCCATCCTCTCATGTGAAACCTGATCTCTTTGCTTTCCAGCGTCTTTTTCTCCTGCAATGTCGACTCATTTAAGATGTTGGTCCGTGTTCTGGTCTGTACAAACACAGTCCAGGACAACTTATCCATATTTTTTCTTTTAGTATTGTTAACAGAACCATATTATTTATTTCTAAATGCTACATGTTTGTCTTTCTCAGACACTTTAAAAGCACTGGTAACTGGGTTATGGAATAACTGAAATGAAAGCATTTAATGTAAGAAACATCTTGAAGTACTTAAGCAGATGGAGGCTTCAGGCAGTGATCCACAGTGTGAACACAGTTTTGATAACAAAACAGCGTTTACAGCGGGATATTGCAACCATCAAGATGGCTGCTATACAACACATATAATGTGCTACTAAATGCTTTATTTTGGCACAACAGCAAAACAAAACAAATGGTGCACACTGGAAGAGCCACATAGCATGTGCTCCCACAGGAAACAGACCTTAAAACCACTGATGTCATTATGCGGTGAATGATGCCTCACTGAAAAGCTCTCTGGTTTGACTTATTTGTTTAATTGCAGGCAAACATTAACATTGTAATGAACCTACAGTTTGATAAGCGCTAACAGGACAACACCATTTTGAAGTTCTGAGCTGTGTTTGTCTATAAACAAGAAGTTTTTTAATTTTATATTGGGAGAATTTAATGGGAATCTTGGCAAATCTGAACAGCTTAAGATATTGTTCTGCTTTTGTGTCAAAAGAGAATAACAGTTTTGTCTTGGATGATCTTGATGAAAACAGTGCATTTAAAGGTGACTGCAACCTAATAACTAAAAGATTTTTAAATCTCATTCTTCACTCTTGGTATTAGCCAAGACCATGTTTGTGAAGTTCTTCAGCTCAGTGGATCACAGAAAGGCATGTCATTGTAAGGCATGAGGAGGAGAAACCAAAAACAAATGTAAGTAAACTGAACTGCTTACGAACAAGCATGTTTGTATTGTTTGCTTAAAAGCATTGCCAATGCTTATTAGGTTTTATTGAAGCAAAGTTTCAACATGGTTTCAATATAGTGTGCACCTATCTCAAAATGTTCCATTTGCAAAGAAGAGTCGCTAATGACAGTCCCAGATGGTTTCACTATAAAACCAGACAGAGCAATGTTTTCCCTCATTGCCTCTCTGTCGCCCCCTGTTGTCCAGAAATTCCAGATTCAGTGCCAGAATGAAAGCAATAACTTTACAAACATAGCTCTGCCCCAGAAAACAACATTCAGTAATACCTCAGCCTACTCAGATAAATGTTCTCTGACGTTTGCAGAATTACAGTGTGTAAAGCAGCTTCTGGAAGTTGTCACATTTTCAAAATTACTAATATAAGTACATCACCTGTTCTAAATGTCACAGTAACCAGAGAAGATAAGACTTAGAGAAAAAAGTTTTCCCTAGAGTGTTCACAAAGGAAATAAAATTAAAAATTAAATCTTCTGTAATTGGTTAAGCACTGGTCAACTCATGATTTTTTTCTAAACATCAACAGCCTTGAATGTTAAAAAATTCTATGTGTCTAAACAAAAATTCTGTGTGTCTAAATATGTCTAAACAAAAGTTATCCCACCGGGAAAAATATTCCCTTGAGCAAAAAGTGTGACAACTAACCCCAGAGACACGTGTCTTAAATACTTGAGTTGTATGTAAAATGTATTCTAATTTTCAAAATTCTTGTTCCTTATATGACTTCACACAACATGCCTTTCAGGTTGCCATGAGATACTTGCATTTAAAGAGCTTCCACAGACTTCCACACTGCTAAAGTAGCACAAGTTTGGACAAGCATCAGAATCATTGGCAGGTCAAGCAGACTCTGATTCTGAATGCCTCCCCTATTTTGTGTGTGACAGTTATCAGTTACAATCCCGTGGTGATACTACAGCTTGGAAAGAAATAGACTTCTCAGGGGACAAAATATATATCATTTACAAATGACAGCGATTATTATTTTGAGATCTATAAGCCTGAAGACATAACCAATTTGTTGACAGTTCGTTGATGATTAAATGGGTTTATGTTGTGCTTAGTTATTTATGCTCTAATTGCTCTAAGAGGTAATTGCATGACGTATTGCCGTCTAACACTATTGGTGTCCTGAGATGTGAACCACAGATTTACCTGTTTAAAACTGACCTGCTTCCAATTGTCCTATAAAACTGTGAAATGCCATTTTATATATATGAACTAATGCCTTTATGCACAGTGAAAAAAGCGTTGAACAAACTGATTTTGCACATTATTATAAGACCAATAAAACAACATTTGCCAGTTTTTCACACAATAAAAACCTAAGACAGAAATACTGCAGGAGAGAAATGATACAGCAGACTAGAGAAGTGAATTATGACTCACAAAGCAAGCAGAGGTTAAATACAGCTCACCCATAATCCCTTTGCCTTTAAACAGTTTCTTCTGCAAGCCATAAAAAGCCTTCTTTTCCGGTAAACTGGTGTGAATGTTATTATGTGCAGACAGATGTAAAGTATGCCTGTATATGTGTGATCTACTTCATAAGATAAGGCAGTTATAATTAGTGAAGTAGCTTTGTTATGATAATGCCTATATTCTGAGAAAACATTTGTAAAGGAACAGAACTGGGGAAACCCTCTCTATACTACAAACATACACTTCATTCTTTTTTGTGGACCTTGCCAGAATATTAACATCTTTTAGCCTAGCCCTCCTTCACAGAACAAGTTGATGAGCTTCTCCATTACAGCTAAAGGCACTGAAGTGTGTCCAGAGAAAACACTTTATGCACCACACACACATTCACACAGACACACTTATGCTGCCGTCCTACTAGGACAACAGACTCTAGATGAAAGAATCTGCACAAAGCGGAAACAGAGACATACTCAAGCACACAACCCCTATTGTCAAGATAAACTGACTTATGTACACTAACAATAATTGGTTTCCCTGTGAAATATGAATGCTGGCTTGCTATTGCCAGCCTCTCCAAATTTGCCTTCACTGCCTTTAATGGCAAAGTTTAGTGTGTTTTCTCATTTATTTTACAAATATATGAATGGAAAGGATACAAACTGACACATTTCCATGTTTGCACACACACACTGACGTTTTCATATCTTAATGGGGACAATCAATAAACATCTATTGTTTTCATACACAGGCAATATAACCTAACCCTAACCCACACTCTGACCCTAAGGAAACTTTAATAACTTACTTTAACTTTAAAAAAAAGATAACTGTATGATGCATAAGCTTGTTTGTTCCTGGGATGGGGACCTAAACAATGTCCCCACAAGAACAAAATTTACTGCCATTACTATACTTGTGGGGGCATTTGGTTGTCATAATGTTGTAAATACCGGGACCACACACACACACACACACACACACACACACACACAGTTCAATAAAAAATGAATTTTGTCCATAATTTACTTATCCACTGGTTTGGAATGGAAAAGTACTGCTAATCGTATGTAATAATCTAAACACTCTGAACCCAAATGGTTTCTGTGCAAACCATTTAGAATTTTCTCAAGTCTTTAGAAAAGAGCTGTATATTGTTCATTAGGTATTAGGCAGGATGCAAAATGCAGTTGCTTTGTAGGGCTATTGTTTGGGTTACAGTAACATTCTAGTAATTGCTTTACTAGAAAGAAATTGAATAATTGCAGTTCCCACACACGCTGTTTCAGTACAAGTACTGTAAGTGTAAAAGCAAAGAGCACTTTACAGTTGTGTTACTTGATGGCTGTCAGTGGGTGGTTATTTAGTAGATGTAGGGGCTGTTCATTGTGGTTCATTAAGGTAAAGGAATGTTCATTGTGGTCGAAATGTGCAACAGATAAGTGTGTGTGTGGTGGGGGGTTGAATGTTTTGGGTACGGGAACTTGGTGAATGTTACATGTATATTGTTATTTCTCACTATTTTAAATCAATTTTAAATCAAACAGGTTCACTGACTACACAATTCTGGATTAAATTTATATATGTATGTATGTAATGGTGCAGAGCTATTGACCATTTTATAGACAAACATCAATGACTTGAATATGAAGCCTGCAGCCTGGAGAACTGTGATGAGGAGAACTTGGAAAAAAAAGTTGTGCACTATAAATCATCTGTAGTGGTCTGATTGCCTGTGCAAGAAGACTGGCACAATACTGTGTTGTGTAGTGCACATTATAGCATTTTAATAACATATCTGGGAAAAATGGCTCAGAATTGTTTTTGTTTTTTCTATCAACATGGTGCAACATTCCAAAGATCAGATGGCATTCTTTAGTATTGACCCCAAAAACTGCAATGTAAAATATAAAACACAAAGTCTGCACATATTTATTTACATATTTTTATGTATACATTTTTATTTAATTACATGTAGTCATTTAGCAGACGCTTTTATCCGAAGCGATTTACAAAGTTGGGAAAAAACAATAGAAGCAATTAGAGCAAAAAACAACTAGGCAAAGTGCAATAACACTGGTCTCAATTAGCAAGACACACATTCCTTCAGTGTTTTGTACTAAAATATGAATCCTCATCAAATACCACAGCTCTATAGATTCCTAAAATACAGTTTTAAGGGACAAACTTAATGTGGGAGGTTACAATTTATTTGTTTCTTCTTCCACCTTTGATTATTCAGTTTTTGTTTTACAGTAAAGAATGTGACTTCACTTCCTCTGTTTATTTCTGTTCACAGCGCATAAACCTGTTTTGAACTTTTTCCCTTTCTGAGGCCTCTCACTCTCCCTCCTTTCCCACTTTCTTCACTTGGTCCTGCATGTAACAAAACTTACCCAAGGCAATATAATCTACAGCTGAAACAGAGGAGAGCAGTTGCCAAAAACAATTCCAGTGCTGTGAGTCAGCCGGAGCAGGAGGAGCAAGCCTCATGCAGTACCTCCAACAGAACACGACAGGGACGGTGTGGAGAACCTGTCTGACATTAAACTACTCAGCAAATGCCAGTGAGGATATTAATGGGTGGAAAAGAGTTTCATTTGTAACAGATTGTTGACTTCCTGGGTTTATGGGTTCTGTAATCTTATTTGAACTGTTCTTTTTCTTAGGCATTTGTTAACAAGTTCTTTGTTCCGTTTTCTTAGTCGCACAGCTCAGGTCAAAGCCTTTATGCTGTTGTGTTTGACTGAATCTGTCCTGTTTTTCTCTCTGCTATACCAGACATGGAAAAATCTGTTTTTGCTGGATTGTATTTATAAGTGCTGGATGGGCCAACAAAGTTCTCTCGCTCTCTCTTTCTCCCTCTCCGTCTCACACAAAAGTAAAAAAGCTGAACACTGAAAACTTTAAGATAGCAAGAAAAGAAAATAATAAATACAGCTGAATGACAATGCCCTGTTGAGAAAGTGATGCCCAAGACTTTCTTAGTTGAAGGAAGTGAAAGTCACAAAAAGGATAAGATAGATTAGATCATTATTTCTATCTTATCCACCTCTTAGAGCTCAATTTTTAACTGTACATTTCATAAGAAATGTTAGAATATCTCAGACAACTTAATGTCTAATTAAAACACCAGTGAACTCATAACTCTCACAAGCATCAGTGAAAGTATAACCTTTGAGCAGACCTTTTCTTTGTGGGTCAATAATAGTCTCTAATATATCAGTCAGTGGGGTATTGTGAACATAATACCACTAATTAACGCTTACAATTAAAGACATTTCTTTTTTTCGTGCATTTTTGTCCTCGGCAGTTCAAACTGGGTTTCCTCCCTTCCTTTCTTACTCTCCTTAGAGATCTCTTTCCCTTTCTGTCGTTCCTTCTCACCCTGTTTCTGGCTTGGACCATCTGAACAGCCCACTCAGATGGGAACCAGCTGGATGTTCTGGCTAGCACAATGCAGCAATGATCTGAGACAAAGACGATCTTGCTAAACCACGCCCATCATGGGTTGGGCTACACAGGGCAGGGGAGGAGACACTAAACACCCTGAGTCTATCAGCCATAATTTACTGTGTTTAGCCAATTACAAAGCTCAGATGGTTCAAATGGGGATGGAGGCAATTGTAACCAGCTGTATGCTGTTTTGCTTAGTTACCAAGTCCTGCAGACCTTTGCTTAGTTGAGCAAAAAAATTAAAGGTTCACAATTTTTAACAATCATTTGTAGACAATTCATACGAAGAGTTAAAATACCACTTTAAAATACAATAAAACACTTACAGCAAACAAATAAGAGTGATTATAAAACACATGCTCCTTTCATCTCCTGAGTAAAGCAACTTTGGCTTGTCAGAAATGCCAACCATGCAGGAATTAGGCTGAATCTGGGACACCATATATAATTAACTAAAACTTATGAAGAATGTTTTCCATGCAGTAATATGGTGTCTGGTAAGCTGGACTCTACTTAGCAAGTATAGAATTTCTTTCCCTTTATGGAAATCAAATTATTGCAGTCAAAACGTTATATAAATTTCACCTTTCTCAAAATGAAAATAGATTTCTTTGACTACAAAAAATGTATAAATCTATGCAGTAGTTCAGTATATTATATATGGCCAGAGAAACATATTTCATGTAGTTGTATTGACCCATAAAACACAGTAAGATTACAGGGTCCATTTCACTCATCTGACCCTCCCTCTCATTAATGTTGTGGTTCAATTAAAAGCTTGGATTGCTGTTCAGAGGAGTTCTGTTTATCCTGGACTGTGTAATACGTCCTAATATTCTCCCATCATTCTCATTTTGAAGACAGAAGTACATCATTTTGTTAACAGTCCCGTTTATATTTTATAAGTGATGAAAGCAGTTACTATTTGTCAAACAGCAATATGTTTTTGTTTCACAACTTGTAACATTTCATTCCTGACAAAAGAAACTAAGTGTTTAAACACTTAATTTTCAGAATCATTGCACAGTCTGCACACATCTATATTAATCACAGTGGTACTTGGTCTCCGACTTTTGAAACTCCAAACACTTCACACAGTGAGGGCATTCATATCCATGTCTCCAACATACCCCCCTTCCCAAATTCCCTCCTCCATCAGGGGCTAAGTTATGCCAGCCAATCTGTAAGGGAATCCCAAAGGAAATGTCCACTTAAATCAGGAAGTCTGGGGTTACCCACGATTTCTTTGATTCCTGCTAGCGCTCAAACGTTCGTAGGGCTCAAACATGGGTCAGAACAACATACATGGGAAGTCTGTTTGAAAAGGTTTAGTGAATCAAACACAATCTAACAGGTTGATGTTATTCAGTTAGTTGTCAGATTTGTGGTACTTAATGGACTAGTTCAGATCTTGGTAGTGGAGAAAGTTACATTTTATAAGTTTCTTTGGTTGTTTAGGTCTATATATTATAATGTTCCCTGTTACTTGGAATAAATTTGCCTAAATAAAAATAAAATGCACCCCAAATGCTACATACTGTTCCCACCTTGGTGTTCTCTGAGAAATTTAAAACATAGAACAAGACATCTAATGATTGTCAATGGCTCCTCCAGTAACGGCAACAAGATTTAGATATACTACTCATTTAAGAACATTATAGAATATCTGGTTGGTTCTAGGGTTCCACTATGGTCAAAGAACTTTTATGTATAAAATATCCATGTTTCTTTACAAAATAAGTGTTTTACCTATTATTTTGTGTACCAGTGTTTTGTACCTCCTTCTGTTCATGTTTTTGTACACTACCTGTGCTAAACTTATCTTGTTAGCCTAATTTGTATATTTATACACTTACATTCTCCTTGTGCTTTATTTTGTCCTGTGTGTCTATGTTCTGTGGCTCCTCAGTCCTAGTCCATCCTAGTCCTAGTCAGTTTTTGTATCCCTGCAATTTATCATTACAGTACCAATGAGAGGCATAATGTTAATTATTACTTTTTAATGTCATGATGGTGGATATAATCCAAGGAGCACAAAGAAGTACTTTAAAACAAACTCAGGTGTAATTGAGAAAACATACAGCATGCAAACTAAACCAACGACAAGAACCGAACAACAGGATAAACTGAATGGGGATTTTAAATGAGACTGACGAAAACACAGGTGGGAACTAATGAGTTACTATGGACACTAACTAGAACTAATTAACATGGAACAGAAAGCACACAAAAAACAAAAAACAGCACATAAACGTAACATCTTTAATTGTTCATGAGTCAATATTCACAATAGAAAGTGACAATGTAAAAAATTAGTTCACATATTTTTTTTCTATAACTTTACAAATAAATTGACATTTATTTTCATGTCTCTATAAGCCAGTTTCTGCTTAATGTACAAACCAAAATGTCCAAACCATTAATGGCCATCTTACATATTTTTAAATATTCTATCCATTCTGTTACTGTGGAATATTTTTGATTAAGTGCCTAAAATTGCAAAATGATGTTTAAATGCAGTAAGTAGTTCTTGCTCAAACCTCTAGGCAGCACATTTTTATCACTGCAGCTTCTGCTTGGCCAGTCTAGCCATCTCTTTAGCCTTCTTCCTCTTCAGTTTCATCTTCACCAGAAACAGGTCAATGTATATTATTTGATTTAGCACTGCAGAGGCACAAAGCAGTCCACCGTGCATTGCCCCTATAATACCACAGCTAAACACATCCTGACCTGAAACACATAAAAGCTTGCATAAGATTAATGAGCATTCACTGATTTAGGCCTATGATGTTAATTTAAACATGTTACTCAATGCATGAATGTATTCACTTAGTTTACTCAAAAGTAAAATAGAATCTGAATAGAGATGGAGACCAAAGTTTACAGTGTTATTCAATGATAATGTTCCCCTCCTTTGGGCTGATAACAGCTGTAAACTAATCAATTCTTACATTTGATTTTATTTTACTAGTGTATTTTGCATTATCACATGTTATCTGCATATTCAGATAAGAAATCTTCCATGTGCATTGGATTAACAGTAAAAATAACAGGTATCAAAAAAGAAACTTATTAAATTGAACTTATTTGTTACCTGTAAACTTTCAACTTCAAAAATTATTGGACACATCTATTACAGTACTTTCAATGTTCAGTTGCCACTTGTGTTTTGTGTAAGAAAGAATAGGATTGGGATGACATGGATAAGAAAATATCGATACATGCTATTTCCTCTCAAACCTCTTTCAGATATAACAATTACAGTATTAAGGAGTATTATACCTGAAATATAAAGATTTTTTACAGGGGTATCACACCGATTTTTAGCAATGGCTTCTGCATAGAAGCGCTCCAGGGTGTGATCGGCTGAGTATATGGCTCCTCGCTCAGAGCCGAGATAGTGCACACTAGACAGAGGAGTGGCTGCTTCCTGAAACACAAGCTAAATAACAGAGAGGTTTTGAGACAGACACACACTTGAGGACAGACAGGATGTGAGATAAAGCATTACAGATACCTGTGTAAAAAGCATCATAGTTCACCCAAAAACAGAGATTGCCTCATGATTTGCCAAACTGAATGCCACCCCAGCTGTATATGACTTCTATGAAATCTCATTGGTTTCTGTGTCTCTGACAAATTGTTAAAAAAATTAAGATTAAGGTTTAAAATATTCATTGTTTTCCTTCATTTGACATCTGAAGACCTTTAATAATCCAATGGAGTTAGAATTATGACTGCTGTATGTGCTTTTCAGATCGCCATTTTGAATCCTGTTTCCTTCCATTATATGGACTTAACATATTTGTTTAACTCTGTTTGTGTTCTGTTAAAAATAGAAAGTCATATAGTACTAGATGGCATAGTGATTAAATGGTTAAAGGATTTTAGTTTTGGGGAAAACTTAAAGCTATATTATTTTGTTTGCAATACCCCATAAGACAAACACAAATGAGATCATATTCTTTTAATCAAATTATCTGAGCTATGATCATTCAGTCGTCCATTTCTATTTTTCCCCAGCAATTTTAGGAGAAACATCTGAGATGCTTAAATGAAACAACTGAAAACCTCATCATATTTACTGAGCTATAATCTCAGAGCAATGGAAAAACATTCTCCTCTGGGAGGCACCCTCCACGTTTCCATTTAAAGAGATAGTTCATCCCAAAATTGAAATTTGCTAAAAAATTTTTAATTTAGGCCTTTAAGGGTGACGTTTTCCTTAAAATAGTAAAACAGTAAAGAAGATTTTTAGTTAAACCGTCCTTGGTGAATCATAAAACACATAGGTGGCAGTCGCAGAATTGCATTTTGTGAGTCACCAAGGAACACGATTTCAGCTAAACATCATCTTGTTTGTCCTAATGAAGAAATAATGTTGAATGGCATATTTCTTTCTTGGGTGAACTATCCCTTCAAGAATGACTGTAAATCTGAAAATTAACATTAGTACCTTTTCTCTGAGTTTAGGGAAGTGTTTGCAGGCCCAGTCAAAGAGGTAGTTAGCAAATCTCATTTTATAGTTAAAATAATCTTCCCCCCTTTTTCTCACTGTTGTGTCCTTCCACTCTTCAAACCATTCATAATTTGCCATGGTAAGGATGGTCATACTTGTCTTGCCTGGAAAATTTGACACCATTAGGTCCACATTAAACTCCTACTTTACACATGCATTGTTTAGGTCTTTGATTTTACCACATAGTTTAAAACCCAAACAATTTTGATTATTTACAATAGACATTTTGCATCCTTTACAATGAAATCCCTTTCGCAGCCAACATAGGGATTCCCAATATTATAATATTTATATTATAGCTGCATTTGCTTGGAAATATTTTATAGCTCTTCCATTTACTAACATTTCTACATTATTACTACTTATAGCTCATAACTTATTACGTTTAGTGTGCTAATAGACCCATTTAGACCATGAAAGTTCTTCATACTGTAAACGTGGCACTGGCAACAGTACATGGGAAACTGGTATATGACATGTTAATCTATGATATTATTCAGCTATAGTTTGCCAGAAACCTCTGTTAAGTGGCATCAGGTGTTACCTGGGTGTCGAATCTGTGATGTGGGGTCTTTGGCTGAAGGGAAAGTAATCAACATCATAGGTATGTTTTCTGGTGCCTCGTCTTTACTCATGCTAAAAAAGTCCTCCATCCTACAGAAGAAAAATGCATTTTAAATCTCTATAAATATTTTCATTTCACACAATATAATTTGTGTGCTCATAATACATGCTATGATTACTCTTCTCAAAGAAAACAACGTGTAAGTGCAGAAATGTTGGGTTTGGAAATGTTTTTTTCTTCCCACAGGCAGGAAGATAAGAATTGCTGCTTGAATTGAAAGCAGAACCCTTGTCCAGACAGAAGTATGGCAAGTAGCCCAGAGCTGGGCTGGGCCTGGGACTTTGACCTGGAATTCATGGTTTAGGCAGCAGCACTACCTAGTGTTTGTTTCATGTATCTGCAAACGATTAACCATTTGGGTAGCAACGCACTTCACGTTGACAATGCGTAATATTTCGTTTACATACAGCACATTATATTATACAAATTAAAAGCCATAATGAGTGTTATAGCCATGTAAAAAGTTACTAACATGGCATCCATGTCATTGGATTTAAAAAGCCACAGGTTGGTGGACGTGACGCCTAGCTCCTCTTGTGTTGCATCAAATCCTGAGAACAGAAGGAAGGATGCTTTTCCCGGCTTTATTTGCACACGATTCTGAACCTCTGAAAGATAAAAAATAATTGTGTATTTAGTCTATGTATCTAGATCATTTTATGTACTCAGTACATGTTAAATGTGTAAATGTGATAATTTAAAGGTTAAGTTTGTAATTCTTTAGTGTACACAAATACATGCACTTATACTCTTAAAACTCTTACTATGCCGTGCCTATAGGCACTTCTAATCAGAAAGTAGGTAAACATTAAATAATGTTTTATTTCAAGAGACTGGATATGTTCACCTGGCTTGGCTTGTATCTCTGGAGGTAAGAGCTTCTGGAAGGTGTTGTAGATTCCACAGTTGGAGATGACAACAGGAGCCCGAACCTCTACATCCTCACCACCTTTCCTGACTGTTACCCCTGTTAATCAAACCATACAGTGATAAATACATAAATGCATACTGCACAAAACACATCCAAATGAGAAAGTGTAGAAATGATAGCATTTACAAGGAGAGAAATTCATTTATCCTTGAGAACGACGACTCTAGCAACCTCCCAGAATATTTCAGCAACCACCTAGCAACACTTTTGCAACCACATAGTGTTTAAACTTCATGTTTAAACTCTCTTTACTAGTATCTTTAGTATTCTCACAAAAACCTAAAGTAATAGTAATAGAAGTAATAGTAAGTAATAATAGCCAAAAAAGATATTATTAGATTTTATTTCTTTTTGTCTCATATGACTATTTACTCACCATATGCAGCTCCTGTCTCATTAACCAGAATACGCGTAACAGGGGCACGAACCAGCACATTTCCTCCATATTTCTGTATGACTTTGGTGATGTGGAATGGGATCTCACTGGCGCCCCCTTTCGGGTAGTATGCGCCACGCTTGTAGTGGTGAAGCAACAGGGCATTGATCACACAGCTAGAATCTTTAGGAGGAACGCCTGAACCAATACATTAAGGAGACATTTTAACAATAAATACTCAACAAACGTTATACATATATGGGGGCACAAACTAAAAACATATGAAGTAAGTTTTTACCATAGAAGAGATAGCAGAAAATCATGTGCAAATCCTTGTTGTTTGTCAATCTGTAGTGCACCTCAGTGGAACTTGTACTTGAGAGACGAAACACAGATGAACAGAGGTCACCGATGCCAGACTTGATCAGAAACAGGGCCAGCCACCTTGGAATCAGTTTTAGGATGGCCAAAATTGGAGTTCTCTTGGCTGCAATCTGCAGACCCGGAAGGAAGAAGAATTTAAACATACTTTAACATACAAGCAGGGAAGAAACTGTCAAGTGTCTCAAAATGAACTCCGAAAGGTTTTGATGGATGTGGATGTTCTACCTTCATGATCTTAAAAAACTCCTCCACAGCTTTGACATCCTGAGGAAACTGTGTTTTTATGTGCTGCTCCATCTCTGTCTTGCCTGAGTAGACAGTGTAGCCTCTCTGTTCATCTCCGCTGCCAATTACAAGGCTGTCAAAATGCTTATCTATCTCCACAAACTCCAGCTGACCCTCAGTGATTTGGTCCATGGCAACCTTAAACAGACTGTTCTCATGCAGCTGTCCAATGTAGTGAAGTCCTGTTGACATGCAGAGGAAAAATGTGATTGAAGGGCCTCAGGTAGGTTTTTATAACTGAGGTGGTGATGTGATATTCTGTGGCTGTGTGGTAAGTGAGGGAAAAACTGGTTTAACACAGACATCTTTTCAAAACATATTTAAGCTTGTATACATACAGATGTTTTCATTGAAGAAATATTTAATTCAAAAGTAAACACTCTTTGTAAACATGCAAACATGTTTTCTTTCCCTCATGGAACACAAACGTTTTGCATGATTTCCAAGTTCAAAGTCTTGTTTGATTGTTTAACAACTCCTATTAATAAGAACTGTTGTTGTAAGGAATATTCTTTAGATATTTAGATCCTTTGTGTTCCAAGGTAAAAAACAATGGCATAATTCTTCTTATTATTATTGTATTTCTTTATTGAACTGTTACTTTAACTGTAACTGTAGAGATGATACATACATACCAAGGGATGTATACATACCAACATCAAACTCGAAACCCTGTTTAGTAAAAGTGTGGCAGCAACCACCCGCCACGTCATGTTGCTCTAACACCAGAACTTTCTTTCCAACTTTGGCCATTGTGGCTGCAGCCGTCAACCCTCCAAGGCCGCTTCCTATTACAATGGCATCCAGATTCTCTGTAATTCTCTCCTTGACAAATCCTAGAAGTATATAAGTGAGATGTTCCGATGAAATTAAAACATGTTGGTCCCTCACAGTCTGCTTTTTAGTTCACAACAATGGGGGACTGCATTTGTGTTCAATGGGGTTCAGTCAAGTTCTTCCACAACCCAAACTCCACTCAATAAATCAGGGTCACTGTCACCCAGAAAATGGGCCTCATCTGATTATGACAAGCATAGTTGCACTCACAGTGTAATTATACCCAAGTGGTAAAAATGAATTGCCCTACTAATCTGGGTTAATTCCCAACGTTCAGTTCTGCAAGAAGTTACAAAGGACAGTTATTGAAATTGAGATTATGAAAACTGCTGATTAAGAAACTTTCATTGCCTTCACAAAATACCAGCAGGATTATCTTTGTGAGGCAGTCATAAAATACTTGAAATAAGAGACTATCTGAGGACTGTCACAACTGGCTAATGTAATTAAGATATGCCACAGCCATTGACACATATTTTAATCATGTTACAACAACATTTACAATACTTTACATAATTAGATTACCTAAAGCAAACTGTATGAACAGGTATGTCTTTTTTCATCCTAGGAAACAATATATTCTTAATTTTTATTAACTAATGCTTCTTTTTAAGGTAATGAATAACGTACATAATAGGGGGACTTAGTGCTGTGTATTTAATGCATTTTTATACTTAATACTTAACTTCCACAAATTAGAGTTACCTGAAATGTACTAAACTGCAAAATGATGTTGAGTATA
>JBAJNP010007171.1:0-23344 GCA_036877545.1 Yasuhikotakia modesta | reverse complement strand
TGAGGCCGGTTTCTATGGCGATAGGTGTAGAGGTGTAGGCCGCGGCTTTTCCCTTTTTTTTAGATGTGAGTAAAAGAATCATAAATAATGAAAAGGAAACAGCATTAAAATGCAAAGGCTGTGGTGAGACGCGTGGCTCGTATCGACATTCGTGAATTCTGAGATGCACGGATGGAGTTTTTATCGTAAACCTGTGGAGTCTGACAGGGGCAAATGTTGCACAATTTCTACACAATTTCTAGTTGAAAAGTTGTCACATAATATTTATGTCAAAGATCATAAAGATGTTTACTTAACCAGAAAAGAACGACCGTATGTGTCTGAGGTTTCTGAATGTATTTACAGTAACACATTTTAATATGCTGTTGATACAGATGTGTTTGCAGTTTGTAAAGTGACAAGTTAATGAAGGCAATGCATTTACTATTACTAACTGATGGCACATTGATTGATTCATCTCTAGTTTATCTGTCAAGCTGTAATTCAGTCCATCCTAGTTTCAGTTTATTTGTTTAATTTGTTGGACTTTTAATTTAATTTAAATTCATTGCATTCACTTCAATGCCCAAAAAACTGCAGTCTGTAATTATCTCTTCATCGCCATCTCTGTTTGAAACGAAGAATTGCAGGCGACTTTATATACGTTTGATTGCATGTGTTCAAGTCAAATGAAGCCAAACTCTTTCTCTAAAATCCAGCCAGAATTATTAATCATATGATAAAATTACCTTTGTGAGTCAATGAACAGAGATTGTGCTGAACACTGATCTGTCATTTACTTGCTCAGTAACTGATCGTTGTTTATTTTTAACATCAAGAATTTTGAAAATGGACTGAAGCTTTAAAGAACTTACATTTAAATCACTGAACACACACAAGTTGAATCACTGAACACACACAAGTTGAATCACTGAACACACACAAGTTGAATCATGTGAATTACTGCACATGTCAATCACAGTCACCACAGAAACAGCTTTGAAGTTTTAATGCTGTAGTTTGGCCGTATGGTTGTGTCCAGCGCAGGGGGCTGTTATGGACTTTCAGATGACAGATAGAGGTTTGAATTGCACATTGAATCACACTGTAAGTGGCCTTCTTTATATCTGAGACGACACACGGAGGTGGACGGCGCCGATATAGGCCTGAACTATAGATAGAGGTTGGAGAGCATTTCATGCTCACAGGTGAGGGCGAACGTGTGTGTAAAGTGTGTGTGTGTGAATGCAGAGCCTTTGAAGTGGAAATGGCCCCCGGTTGGCAGTCGGCCAGCGCATCAATAAAGGCAACCGGAGTTTGAGAGCCAGTGAGAGACATTTAAGTTCCATTTCTCACAGGCCTTACAGCTGAGGAAAGACCTGCTCTGTCTGTCTGTCTCACACACACACACACACACGCACACACACACACACACACACACACACACACACACACACACACACACACACACACACACACACACACAGAGTGTAATCAGGAGTTGAAGGGTGTCATAATTGAATATGTGCAGCCTGGTGTTTGTGTGCGTGTGATTGGTTGCTGATTCTGAAGTGCTTTGTTGGACAGGAAGACAGTAGTGTTGACTTTTAAGTTGAAGGATGTGTTTGTTGACACGCCGCTGCATCAGGACACACACAAACCCTTTGCGGTTTTTCTACCAATGTGGCTAATCTGGCGTGTGAATTTAGCCTCATACCTGTAATGATGTGGTTCCTGTATGATGTTGGCTAGCGTTCTTCTAATGTTCTTTCCAGGTTATCACAAGGGTTCTTACATTAAAGTTAGTAGAACTTTTTTAACGTTACATATCATATATCAAAAACGTTTTTCTTAAGTTGTCAGAGGAACGTTTGTGTTAACCACTAGCCTTGACTCCAGCTTCAGTTTTCAGTTTAAGTGCAGTTCACATTATTTATGATATTTTTGCAGAAGGATAAACAGAACAAACAGAATGACTAGAGTTTCTCTCTAGCACTAATTTCCCTCTTTCACTGCCTCTAAACAAAACTTTCTCAATTCTTCATCCTGGGCCACACGACACTCGCACAACTTATGTGTCCCGTCATGCATCTGTTGCGTCACTGTTTTTCTGCTAACTCACAACACCCCACCAAACACGCAGCTGTCCTCTCTCTCTCTCTCTTTCTTTCTCTCTCTTTCTCTCTATTGATCTAGTCATAGTTTTCTGTCTTCCGTGTGCTGGCTGGCTGGCTTTAATCAATACAGATAATTGCCCTGCTTTCTGCCGATGCCAAACAGACTGTGTTTTTTCTCAATGAATCCAGGTCTTCCCTCAACTCGCACACAAACGCACACACAGAGCCCACCTACCCGGGATTCCCCCATTAATGACGGGAGATAACCTGCTTTCCTTACCGATTTTTCTCCCCCCGCTCCCCCTCATCGATTGGCGTGAGATATTGCTCCACGTGCGTCTCTCTCACCGTAAACACGCCGACCACGTGGAGCTCGAACCCTCAGACAAACACATTACACAACCAATAATGCAAAGACACGAACCTCCTATGTGTCTTAGTATCATTTGCTCGTATGCTGCTCTCCACACTGGGCTCCTTAACTAGCTTAACTAGTTGCTGGTGAACATTGTGTGTGTGTGTGTGTGTTTACTTAACAATTTATTGGGGGCAACTTTGTGCCCAAAAATCAGGAAACCTGGACCACAACTTTTTTTTGAGACGTCCTTATTTGTAAAAGTTAAATCATTGTTTTTAAAACTAATTTGTAACACTAAAATGTACTAAGTAAAGTTTTTAAATAAACTTTTATACAGTGTCAAAATGCAGACAGTTTTCTGTAAGTGTCTGTGTGTGTTTGTGTCTGTGTGTGTTTGTGTGTGTCTGCTTGTCTGCGTATGTGTTTGTGTCTGTGTGTGTTTGTGTGTGTGTGTGGTGTGTGTGTATGTTAGCATTGCAAAGGCTGTGGGTTCAAGAACACAAACTGATGAACTGTATAACTTGAATACACAGTAAATTGCTTTGGAATAAAGCATTTGTCAAATGCATAAATATAATACATTTAGGCATTTAGCAGACGCTTTTGTCCAGAGCGATAGGACTTTATAATCTCATTTAGCTGTGTTAGCGTGTAGGTTCTCTTTCACTTCTCTGTGTGCAGATCTTCTCTCAGTCACTTCATTTCTTTCTCTTCCACACTTAAGGACAATAAAGTAAAATATACAAAGTGAGTTAGATCTGAATGCGCCGTTCTGACCTTGGCTAACAACTCTTTTAACCACTAGCATCCATACAGAACCATTTTAACCAGTCAATGTACTTTTTCATACAGTCTTATTTATTTTCTTCCCATTGAAACATTAACTGGCATTCCGTAAAAACATGAAACATCACAGGTCAGTAAAGCATCAATGTTCTCCTGCGGTTTCACAAACGTGTCGTTCCTCCACGTTCTGTCAGATGAGAGACGGCACAGCGTTTGCTAAAGTTAAAATCAAAGGGCTGGTTTTTGTTTAATACCGTTTTACAGTCAGTGAATCAGGGCTGATAGATTTGTAAACACTGAGACTTGTGTTGCTTCACAAATAGTTTGTTTGATTAAGTTAAAGAATCTTTTATTGGACTCTGAACATTATTAACAAGGGAATGAAGGTTGAATGTGTCTCTGAGGTTTACGTAAGATGTGATGCTGTCCTGCTTGAAATGATGTGACTTCATGAAATTTAGCAACATATTTGTGGCTTATAAAAAAAAGGTAACGCTTTTCACTGCTTTAAAAATCAAGCCTCAGATTATTGCTGTTGCTGTCAGTAAAATAAGAGCAGAAATCGTTTAGAATATAAAAGCCCATCATTGTTGTGCACTAAATATTCTCTTTTACTTCAAGTACGTCACATTATTTTTTTATAAAGCGTTTGTTGTTTTTAAAAGCCTCAGAAGGTCACTCCACTTTATATGTTGAGGTAACGTATGGAGTCTTAACTGACCTTTACTGTGTTATTTCTTAATATTATTTACAGTAATAAAACTTAGCTGTAGCTGTGAGTCGGTGGTCCAGTGTGGTCCAGAGGTTCAGCCATTTTGTGTGTCAGATTTTTTGCTGGTGCAATGAGAACACGGCCTGATCCAATTTGTGTTGGTCACCGGTGTGAAATGGCGGCCGACTGTGGGACCGGCGCTCACCGAAAGCCCCTCAGCTCTCTTTCTTTACTTCCTCTCCTTTTTTCTTTCTCTTTTTCTCCCTCTTTCTTTCAGCTGGTGATGTGTTACTTACCTGCTCCTCTTACAAACCTTGGCATCCTGCAAAACGTCCATCTAACACACACACACATACATATACATATACATATACATATACATATACATATACACATACACATACATATACATATACATATACATATACATATACATATATAGACATACATACATACACACACACACACACACACACACACACACATGCATACATACATACATACATACATACACACACACACACACACACACACATGCATACATACATACACATATACATACCTACAGTACATACATACATACACATACTGTATATACTGTATGTAAACACACATACAGTTTATGTATCATTTCATTATTTTTACTGTTGAGAGTTTTACAGCTTAAGCGGTAAGACTCTCAAACTTTTATTTACATTTATTTAAATTTTACTTTTTTAAATTATGGCCAAGTGATTATTGCGTTTTATGTGACTGTAACTTTGTCTTTTTTTTAAATCATTTATAGTTTCAAAATAATTTCAGGACGGACATAATTTTGCATGTAGTAAATGTTGTCTTTTGCATTAAAAAATATTGTTTCATACTGTTTTCTATCTTTATGAATATTTCAGCTTCAAAAGACATAAGATGCATCTCAGTTCTGTTCCCTCCAGGAAAAATACAATTACAGTGGCCTCACAAAGTACTTCCCTTAATAAAGACACCGGAACAATCGCGCGCACACACTCCGTTTTCGACATCTTTAACTCAAACACACATATCTTGTAATTTCCCCTTCAAATACACACATTCTCTGTGATTTTGGCAAAATTGCCATGCTTGACGACCATATAGCCAACAACGTAGCAACAGAGAGAGAGAGAGCAATGGAAGGAGGGGCGTGGGGTCATTTTTGTGTCTGTTTGTGTGTGTCATTTGGTGAGTGAACATAAGTGCCACTGAGGCGGTAGAAAGGTGGACTGATGGAGAGGCTGAGGTAAAATTAGACCGGAGAGTGGCCACCTTTTTAGTACAGGCAGAGCTGAGGACAGCCTCTGAGACGAACGTGTGCACGAATGCTCATAAATGATAAGCAACGCTATTTAAAAATGTAGTTTTGTTAAGCAAGAAGCATTTTTGACACCCTCAGGTGCTGGGGCTGAAATGGGCAGCGAAAAAATAAAAAAAATGGTTTAAAGCACTCCAGGGAGCCATGGGTAAAAATCTTGCCCAAGGGCACAAGCTGGAGAGTAGAGGGGCGCTTCATCAGTCTAACGTCTCTCTTTTTTCTCCTCCCTCTGTTCTTTAGGAGAAGTGTCAGTCTGTCTTCATCTACACCTGTCCTAATGTTGCGAGGCTGTTAGCATTGCTATGCTAGCGGAGGAGAACATGCAGTGCGTTCGTAAGCGGCGGCGCGCCACAGAGAGAGGGAAACGTACAAAACTGTTTCGACTTGTTTTTGTTGTGCTGTGGCGTAAGCTTTTCTCCTCCGTTCAACAGAGCGCTGATATTTTTGTGCCTACATCAAAAAAACATTTAACAAGATAAAAAAAACTGTAAGCTAGATGACAGCAGAAAGAAATGAAGAAATCAGGTCGAAGGCAGGGGAATAAGAGATCTGTAAGTTTGCACGTATTCGTCCGTGTTTGAATTGTGAGGCCCGTTGTTGATTCGACTCCCTGCCGCACTTGTGTATGAAGTGTTTGAGCAAATACAGCGCGGCCGCCTTCATCAGTTCTCAAAACAGTTTCTGTGGATTTAAATCCCCGGGTACATAAACGACAAAAGAAAGCGTGTGCGTGCGTGTATGAGAGAGAGTAAAACAAAAAAAGACAAGAAGAAGAAGAAATGAGGGGGGGTTAGGCGGCATTGCAAAAAGTGCCTCCAACGCGCGCGGCTCCGAGCTGCCCTCGAGAGGGGCCCCGATCGATACCAACTCGGAGCAATAAAGCTTCTCCCTGTCATCTCTGCAGAATACAAAGCAGAATGGGGGAGAGAAGGTTGGGGGGGGTTGGAGGGGGGATTGAGGGGTGAAAAGCTGTTCCGCTAGCCAGACCAATTTCCTAACCCTCCCTTCTTCTCTCCCTCCACCTTTTTAGCCCTCCAACTACCACTCCGTACACCACCTTTTCTCTCTCGTTCTTCACTTTTCCCTTGGCTTCTCTCCGTCTGCTGTGGGCCGCAGTGTTGTGTCTGCTTATATTATTAATAGTGTTTGAATAAATAAAGTTAATAATTCATCGCTGCAGTTTTACACAGATTGATAGCAGGTGAAAGAATCGGCTGCAACCGGCGAAATGAAAAAGCAGCGCGGAGGGACGGGGCACCGGGTTCGAACGGCAGGAACGTTGGGACGGAACAGGTCTGAGGTTGGCAGGAAAAATGGTGTGAAAGCAGAACGGAGGGATGAATGGAACGAGACGAGCAGAAAGAGGGACGCAGGCGAAGAGGAAGAGGTCAAATGAGTGTTCTCTTTAATTGAGAGCCAATTTAGGTCCAGTGCGATCGATAAACCTATACGGCCAGCAATCTGCCGGCCCCTATAACACATACATCATGCTGTTTAGTTGCTTAGTAGATTCTGTCATTGTCAGACGCTGTTCTCAGCCACAGATGGGATTTGTGCACACATCAGATCAGCTCACTGAACGTTTGCATTTACACACATTTAAATTGTAAATTTTTTTAAGATTTCTTTTTGGCACTTTGAAGGGAATGACAGGAAGCAGTCACAATAATTATATGTTGAATCTCTCTCTCTCTGATCCCTCTCTTCTCTTAGGATCTGCTGTTTTCTTTTATTAACAGACAGCTGTGTAAATCTTTCCTTCCTTCTTCTGTCGTTCCCCTTTTATTGTACGATCACCGCACGCCCTCCTCTTCCTCACGCTTTTCCTCTCTTTGTCTTGCTTGTTTTTCTGCACTTTTTCGTCCCAGCATTTACTGATATGTTTAAATAACATCATCATCACTGTCCCCTCGTTCTCTCGTCTCCCTCCATCCATCCCTCCATCTCTGACACCTCCTGTCAGGGGGGAATAATAGAACGGCAGGTCGGGTGGATGGACAGAGGGATGGAGGAAGGGTGGACGCGTCGGCCTCCCTCCCTGTTTTGTCCGTTCCCCCGGGGAGGTGGTAATAATGGTAGCCATGCAGGGAGGGGGAGAGAGGAGCGATTATTGTCTTGTAGGGAGTCAGAGGTATCGATCGGCCCAGAAATATGTGGTGCGAGAAAGAGGTACTGTATCGGATATAATATACACTCCTGAGACGGAGAACGCAGAGACACACACACACAATAATACAAAAACACCGGCCGAGAGACCCTCACACACAAATAAATAAAAATACACAGCCAGAGAGACACACACATTCACACACAAATATATTTACGTAGAATTCACTCTTAAGAAACACACACACAAGCTCCTAGCTGGAAACACACACACGACTACAGCTAGAGGCAATGAAAATGCCCTCTACACACCCCAAAACACATGCGTACAAAACACTAATGCTGCTAAACTCCAGTGAAAGAGTCGCATAGCTACTCAATTATTTGTTTTTTTACATATTAAAACACTTTAGTTATGGGAACCAGACATTGCAACATATTTATAGATTATAGAGTGTGTAGTTTTTTTTGTAAGGAAAAGGAAGTCATTGTATTGATAAACATAATGAGTGCATCAAAAACATGGTGTAAAAATATAGTGTTTAAATATATAGACTGTGGAAGTTCATAATATGTTTACAGTCTTAAAACAGATAAAGTCTTTGCATCTTTTTTTTATTTATAACACAGCTGTGTGTGAAGTTGCTGTTTAATCTATTAATATTTTTTAAGTGATTTTTAAAAAATAAAAGGTAATATTCAGCTTAGAAAATGTTCATCCTAAGTTTAATTATCACATAAACACACACACAGATGCAGGTCTCTCCTGCTGTTGCCTGGCAACGTATCTAGGTGTCCTATTGGAGAGCAGTAATGTCCAGTGATGTCATGACCACAGCTGACCAGTGCTGCTGTGAGAGAGAGACAGACAGACAGAGAGAGAGAGAGAGAGAGAGAGAGACAGACACAGAGAGAGAGAGACAGACAGACAGACAGAGAGAGAGAGAGACAGACACAGAGAGAGAGAGAGAGAGAGAGAGAGAGAGACAGACACAGAGAGAGAGAGACAGACAGACACAGAGAGAGAGACAGACAGACAGACAGAGAGAGAGAGACAGACGACAGACAGACAGAGAGAGAGACAGACAGACAGACAGAGAGAGAGAGAGAGACAGACAGATAGAGACAGACAGACAGACAGACAGAGAGAGAGAGAGAGAGAGAGATTGAGAAACCACTGAGGCCTGGAGTTTGTGCAGCTTTAAATGTTTTGACAAAAATAGGCAAAAATATAAACATTGAATAATTTCTATAATGGCTGCATTGATGCTCATTTGTAAAGTTGTGTTTGGATGATTGTAAGACTTCAGATTGATATAAAGAGCTGTACAGCCCCTCGGCCATCTGTTACCATTCATTCTCCATTATGATGCAACTAAAGGTTTTAAAGCTTGTGACTCGTCAGGTAAACGAAACACAAACCCTGATGAGAGAATGACGCAACTTTATTATTTATTTCTGTCAGAGGGGAAGAAAGAGTCTAATTTTAAACCTGTTCTATTGTTCTGCTCTATTGTCTTAAAATCAGGTCAAGAGATTTAACATCCTAACCTGCCACTGCTGTGTGTGTGTTTGTGTGTGTGTGTGTGTGTTTGTGTATGTGTGTGTGTTTGTTTGTGTGTGTGTGTGTGTGTTTGTGTATGTGTGTGTGTTTGTGTGTGTGTTGCATTACTTCGGGTTAAACACAAGTTAATCTCTGTGACATGACGCTCTCAGTGACCACAAAAATCATTTTCACTTCTGCCTTAATTTGTGAAAACAAACCAAAATGTGTTGCAGTTACGAAGCGCAAGAGAACTTCCTTCTTTTATAAACATCAGCTTCTGTTGAAATGATTTCTGTAGCAAATGACGACTGATTTCAGTTCATGATCTGATATTGTGAAGATTTTTCAACCTTTGGCTTGGAACTGAGAATGTTTCTGTTAGCATACGTGTGTCTTTATGGATGTTTTGCCATCTTCTATTTTGTCAGCCTCTTTATCAGCTACACCATCAACTAATTCCATCAAAACTAATGCGTGCAGCGCAACTAGTCCACGTAAAATGGCCCACCATAATTTATAGAGCTGTCCCTGAGACAAACCCCACCTCCTGTTCCTCCAGGGCAGACGGACCCCCTCGCTGGCCTCCCCAAAGGTTAAGGGGGGCAAGACCAGAGGGAGGGGACGAGGGAGGGTGCGTGGCAAAATGACCCTTGACCCAAACACACGCCGTCCCGTAGCCCCTTTCAGCCCCTCACATGGACACACGCGCACACACACACGCCGTCTGTCACGCTCGTGACAGGCAGTACACAGGAGGTTGGGGGACATAAAAGGGGGCCCAAAAACTTGCTAAACCCCTGACTGTGACCCTGAGCATTTTACACACACACACATACTGAAGACAGATTCAATATGTGCAGTGGGTTAAAAGAATTACAGCAGCACACAGTCATGTCTGTGAATACGTGTGTGTAGCTTTTTTTAAGACGTTGTGTTAACGTTATCGCTTGGTTGTGCAAACATTATTTAGATGTTGTTTTAAATTATATGTAACGTTTTTTAAAGTTCTGCCAACTACTTGGAAATTGCCTTTTTGATATGATGTTTAACGTTAAAAAGGATCTTCTTTACTGACTGCAAAAACGTTTTTGACCATTTTGAAGGAACGTTTAAAGAACGTTAGAGAACGATAAATGATTGCATGAAAATGCATGAAAATCTATTTAAAAATTACCTGTTTATTCATTTGGTTGGATAAGCATATTATTCAACACAAGCTTTCTAATGTTCACCACTGGATGTCAAATCATGTACAACATCCTGACCAACCAGCTTTACTAGCTGAAGGCAAAAGTAAAGTTTAAAAGTAAAATGTTCACAACATCTAAAGTTGTGAATAAACGTGTCGTTCGCTGCTGAATCTGATCTGATGTTGGTCTCCTAAAGCACAAAACGTGTTTACGGTAAAATATAGTGTGTTTTAAAAAAAACACCTTTTACTGTAAAGAAACACATAATGCATATGATAGGAATCATTTGCAGCTGAAGTTTAAGGTTTGGTGCAAGTAAGTCATTAAGCGCCATAAACGGCGTCTGCTGCCGCCCAGCGGTTCCCCGCGGTACTGCAGCTTCATTCAGCCGCAGTCATTTCAGCTCCGAGAGGCGTGTGAAGAAGAAACGAGACTGAGATACAAGCTGCTTGTTTTTCATTTAGTGATGAATATTTTCCAGCCACCCCAGCGCTTTCTTATGCTGACTGGAGCCTCTGTTTCCTCTCTTCCTATTTCCTATGTGCATCAACACACAAAACCCACAACAAGCAGCTGTAGAGGCTCAGTTAGGTCTCTGTATAATGACTGATGTGCATTAACTGATGTGCATTAACTGATGTGCATTAACTGATGTGCATTAACTGATGTGCATTAACTGATGTGCATTAACTGATGTACGCTGTTCAGAGCCTGTCAGAGGAAGTGTGTGGCTTGAAAGGTTTTCGGGGGGAACAGAAAAGACGGGTGGGTGGGTTTGTAAAATTAGGAGAAAGTGAGTGTGTGATCTTTTAACACCCCTGTGTTATTCATCGCCTCCTTCTCTCGTTTATGTGAATAGTTAGTTTTGGCTGAGAACTAAACCTGACGGGAACTCTTAATAGATTTGAATATTCAAATAATGGTGTGAAAATTCACTTCATATTTGCATTAATTGATCGGGGAGGACAGGGATTGGTCGACCCGTTGAGGTACGGTGAGGTTGAGGTCTCTCCTCATGGACTGACTGTAGGACAGAAGGCTGTGGTTTATTTAGAAAATGGCGGCTTTGGTGAAATGTCTGAATTCCAGGTAGGTCGTGTCTGTCTGCCTGGTTCTGTCTGTCTGGTTCTGTCTGTCTGGTTCTGTCTGTCTGGTTCTGTCTGTCTCTAATGATCCCTCAGGAGGGGGTCGCAGGTTAATTAGTCTCGCCTTTACTAACAGCCTCTGCTAATGAGAGAACATCAAACTAACTAGACTAGCGGCTGAAGAACTGAAATGTCAGAAACTGAAGAGGAATGCAGGAGGCTGGAAAACGTGTGAGTGTGTGTGTGTGTGTGTGTGTGTGTGTGTGTGTGTGTCATATATATCATTTTAGGAACCTGGTAAACACACATTCTTTCCTGTATGCACACGTCAAAATTTAAGTGTGTCCTTTTTTGCTTGTGTGAGGATTTACAGACATGAAGTATTTTTTGTGGTATCTAGGCAGTGAAACACAGGACATTATTTCATGTTAGACTGGAAAAATGTTATGCAGGTTTATCTGCAGGTATCACAACTGTACAGTTTACAGGTTAGTTTCTGTTATTAATAATTCAGTTGTTTTTGTGATTAAACACATGCTGCACAAACGCATTATAAGGAAACACTTACTGTATGTTCTGCACTGAGAGTGTTTTCTGTGTTTATAAACCAAAGAGCTGCTGTCAAATTATTTTCATGCCAGTCAGACACTTATTTCCCTCTAAATTATTAAAGAGCAGAAATTATTCATTGTTAAAAAACATGTCTGAAAAAATATAAAATTTAACCTGTACATAATACAGTTATGTGTTATATATCTGTGTGTACAGAATGAGGTAAAACGAGGCAATGAAATGTGGTAACGATTCAGTGGATTTAGTTTCATTGTACCTCATTTTTTGAGACTGTTCAGATGTTTTTAGGAACATGTTTTGACTTTCAACTTGTTTACCTCTGTCAGCCATATTATTTATATAAATACATTTATTTATTTTATACTCATTTAGCAGATGCTTATTGATATAGATTTTCACTCTCTCTCTCTTTAAATTTTACATTTGTATTTTACCTTATTAGCATGTTTTTGTGTAGTTACAATATTGCCAAATTACATAATGCATAAAACAAAAAATTGAGGTAATACACAATATCACAGTACTGTAACTATCTGTCTCTCTCTCTGTGGGTGTGTGATGAGAGTGTGTGTAAGACCGCAGGTTTAAACAGGAAGTGTGGATGACACTAGACTGACTCACTCAGCAGAGGTTTGTGGGTAACGGTGATACACAATAGAGTACATGCGACAAACCTTCACGTGTTTCCAACCATTAAATATAACATCAATCCAGAGATCAAATAAAGACTGTGTGAATGAAATATTCACAGTGTGGATTAGATGTTTCAAAGGTTCAGTCATTCACATTCACAATTTACCACAAAATCTAGGTGAGCTTCAATTTACTCTTCAATTTTATTTATGTTATTTTCGGCTAAATTTTACTACAGGTTTAATTCTGATGTAAAACTTATTTTTAATTCATTAGAAATATTTATTGCAGTTGTTGCAGTTTTAACTCAACAGCTCAACAAACTATATCAAACACAAACGGTCCTTCAAAACCAGGAAATTTTGAACAATTTCAGTAAATTCCTAAACTAATATGAATAACTGCATTAATGGTTCTAGTAACTGAAGTTAAATATATGAATTAAATGTGGAGTAGTTTAGTAGTATTACTTGTTGGTTTAAAAAACCAAGATTTTGTGCCTAAATTGAGTATTAAGCCAAAATATTTGCAATCACAAAAGTTTCTCTTTTTTGCTGTTTAGAGTTTCTGTTTTGACTCTATTTCTCTTGAAAGATAAACGAGTCTTTGCTGTTATATTATAGGTTGTGTTGTATTGGTTTGTGGAAACCTTTAGCATAAATGTTTTTTAAAGAGCTCAAAATAAAAGGTTTGATTTTCGGCCTTTATTTTCGGGGTGCCGGTGGTCTTTACTGACACACAGATGAAGGAAGTGTGAGACGCTGTAATGTCAGCGCTGTGTTGTGTTTGTCTCTGACGGCCTCTGAAGGCTTTACGTAAAGGACAGCGGCGTGACACATTGTAATTTACAGTTCATCTCACCAATCTGACTGTTTGGAAACAGGTGACCAATCTTTTCTTTATTTCAGCACTTGACTATTGATTTCAGTGAGTAATTCATCTTAATTTAGTAACTCGCTGATGCGGTGGGTGGCGGGGGACGGAGGTTTCGCTCGCTTCGGTTGGAAAGAGACTCTGAGTTTGTCCTCTATGAGTAAAGCAAGTGAAATTTGTGAACCACCAAAAATCTTCCAGAGTCGTGCTGTGAGTCGCTCTCATTGACTGTTTCGAGGGCAAAACTTTGCTGGTTGAGTCACAAACACAGAGAAATATTTCACTCAAATACAGCTCATTTAATATCAGGTTAGTAGGTTCTGTCGGTGTGTGTTGCTTTGCTCAGTGTTTGTGTAAAATTATACACAGTGATTTCTCTTGATTTAAACAAGCGTGTAAATATTTCTAAAAAACACTTAAATGTGTCAAACTCTGGGGTTTATTTCAATAGATTTTTTTTAAAGGTTTGTGTAATGAAAAAGATTGTGTAGATGTTTAATTTACATTTAAAGATCAGGCACTATGTTGTTTCATGGTTAATGTTACGTTTGTGTTTAAGTTTTTTTTACTATAAATAACAAGTAAAATTTGTTATTTTACTTTAGTTTTACTGCTTGATTATTTTCATAACATAACAACGTAACTGTGATGTTCCAGCAGCTCAATGGCTGAGCGTTGTGTTTGCAACATGAAGTTTGTGGGTTCGGGTCCCAGGAAACACACACACACTGATCATGTGTAGTTTGAATACACTGTATGTTGCTTTGGATAAATGTGTCTGTCAAAAGCACAAATGTAGATGATGTTGCATTATATACAGCAGAATATGTGTGTGTACAGTAAACTACAGACGGGGTCTGTTTTAGGGGTGAAGATTCTGTGCTCGTCATTTCCACCCAGAGAAAATCTGTTATCTGTCTGTGAAGTGCAACACGCGTCCTCAGAATGAAATCTGTCCAGTATTAACAGCGTGTGTGTGTGTTTGCGCGTGTGTGTGTGTTTGCGTGTGTGTGTGCGTGTTTGCGTGTGTGTGTGTGTGTGTTTGCGCAGGGGTGCGCAGGTGCTGTATTAGGATGAAGAGAGTGTCAAACTGAAGCAAAAACACAATGAAATGGAAGGAGAAAAGGAGAAAAGAACAGATAGAGCAGTTGATTCTTTCTGATGATGAAAGCGAGGATTGAGTTTCAGGTTGAAGGATAATTGATGAACTGCTGGATTTCATCAGATTAAACGTTAATGTTGGCTGGTGCTAAAACTGTGGAGTTAAATGCCAAGATGGTTTTAAGAACAATTTGTGATTAATTACAAATGAATGTCTTTTGAAATGTTATTAGAATGTAAGACTTTTGATCTGAAACTGAATTTTTCTTGTTTTTTATACATTATATCATTTTTCTGTCACGGTTTAGTGCAAAAAATGATTAAAATAGTTTAAAACAGTTGCAATATACGTTTTACCTACAAACTCTACCCTAAATATCTGATTGTGACATTGTGTGTTAGTTATATTTGAATGTAGCTGATGATTGATGTCAAATGTTGTAAGAATGTTTGTTCTCTGTTTTCAGACATCAGGACGTCTAAAGCTGTGATGGACGACAAGACGGGGGCGGAGCTTCTTGTGGACAGTACAGGTCAACATTATTTGTGTTTTATTTGATACGTTTTTGTGCTTTAAGATCCTCATGTGATTAACTGTGATTGTTAGACTCAATGCTTTGACATCTGTAGTAGCTAAATAATGGCAAAGCACAATACAAAATGTACAGATTGTGTTTCCGTGTGTGATTTTTGTGGGGGAGATGCGATGAATGTTGCCCCCACCTCTGTGATTCACAAAATATTCTAGATGTGTGAAATAATGTCATAATTCTCACATTTTCCATTTTGTCTGAATCACACACTCACAGAACACTTTAGTCAGCAGAGGCACCCGTTCTGATCCAAACCACACACACGCGCACACACACACGCACACACACACGCACACACACACACACACACACACAGCAGCACAAACTAACCCAGGTTAAACGCTGGATGGTATTGCAATAATGCAGTGCCTCTGGCTAACCAGACCAGACTTTGTTGATGTGAAGGTTACAGCCGGAGGCACTACTCTGACCTGTGTGTGTGTGTGTGTGTGTGTTACAGACTCTGAGAGAAACAGTCCAGAGACCAGTGATCAGGTGAGTGAACTTTGCTAGTTTTAAACTTGTGCTTTGATGGCAGTCACGTGTTTTAATAAGTAATGAAACATAAACGTTGTTGTTCAGTGTCCCCTAAATTATTAGCGTTTATTAAAGACACTGATGTACATGCATTTTGTACGTTCTTAGTACATTGGCTAACGTTCTCTAAAAATGCTCTCAAATTTATTATTTGATTAAGTTCTTTATTATTATTATTAAGTTCTAGCAATAAGGAGGAAATGATTTCCAATCACAGATTCTGTTTCATTGCATTGCTTTGTTCTTCTGTTTTAGGCACAGCCAATAAAAACAAGCCCTTTCTGTCTGTCTCCACCCCCCAGCAACACAAAGGTGTGTGTGTGTGTGTGTGTGTGTGTGTGTGTTACTGGTTATTAACATGCATGTCCTCAGGTAACTTGTGTTAGGATTGTCATATGCAAATGAGGCTTGTTTAGTACTTTGAGCTGCATTCCAAACTACATGTCAGACAAGTTACATGAGTGAGTGAGGGAGTGAGAGAGAGAGAGAGAGATATAGAGAGAGAGAGAGAGAGAGAGCGCTGTGCCGCATGTAAGATAATAAAGAGAGATTGAGCAATCAGCAGTAAGAGAGGGCTGATGGATGAGAGCAGGGCCGCAGCGTTAGATCACAAACGCTCCTGAAACGTTTATCTGTGGCTCTTCTGTGAGTGAAGCTAAGATTTTATTCATCTCTCTTTTGTTACTTTAAATACTTATTTAAATATTGAATGTAATTTAAGTGTTAATAAAAGTGTGTGTGTGTAATGAGTGTGAGTCTGTTTTCTTTGTGTGTGTGTGTGTGTGTGTGTGTGTGTGTGTGTAATAATATGTGTGTGAATAATGAGTGTGTTTCTCTGTGTTCAGATGAAAGCAGAGGAGGCTGTTGAGATGACCGGTGTTCACGCTCAGCCTGCACTACCACACACACAACTGATGCTGGCTGGCAGTCAACTAGCAGGGGTATGAGCCACACACAACTACACACACACACACACACACAGAATAAAGACGTCACATGTCAAGGTTTATATGTAGAAATAACAGATGGACTATCAAAGATATTAATAATAACTAGGTAGAGATTTACTCTTTGAAAGACACGAGTTCATAGTTTCTCCACGCAGTAGTTCCAGCGGTTTTATTTCCTACATAATAATTCAGCTGAAATACTTATGTGTTGCCAAAATGACAGAGTGATACACCCTCTCTCTCTCTCTCTCTCTCTCTCTCTCTCTGTGTGTGTCTCTCTTTCACCCTGTTCTTCTGGAAACTACTTGGCGTGTTTCGGTTGATGTGTTGCCTGTAATTTTGCCATGCTTTGAATGCCACAGGGTTTTTAAAAACTGGTCTGCTTGCTTAATATTTTCTCCACCTCGAGGTGCCTTAAACGCTCGTTTTCCTCTCTTTCTTCATCCTTCGCTCCTCTTCTTCCTCTCTTCAGCTGGCCGCTTTGCTCCCTGCACAACAGCAGCTCTTGTTGCAGCAGGCGCAGGCGCAGCTGTTAGCTGCGGCCGTGCAGCAGTCCAACGCAGCCCACGCCGCCCACGCAGCTGCGGCGGCCAATCAGCAGCAGCAGGCGCAACAGCAGCAAGCCAATCAGGCAGCAGCACAAGCCCAGACTCAGTCCAAACCGGAGCAAGCTCCTCCGCAAGCTCCGCCTCCGCTGGCCCTATCGCAGCCTATCCAGCTCACTGCACAGGTACAGCTGCAGCTGCTGCAGTGCATTTATCTTCACTGGATGCCATTTAACTGCATCTCACCCAGATCTGTTCTGTCTCATTACTGTCTCAGATTTGTCTCTCTGTCTGATCTCTTCTGTCTGATCTCTTCTGTCTCTGAAGCGTCTCTCTGTCTGATCTCTTCTGTCTCATTCGTGTCTCAGAAGTGTCTCTCTGTGTCTCCGCAGGACATTCAGCAGTTGCTGCAGCTACAGCAGTTAGTTCTCATGCCCGGTCACCCTCTTCAGTCTCAGTTTCTGCTCCCTCAGTCTCAGAGCCAGCAGACTCAGTCCAGTAAGACACACTCACTCGTGTTACAGTGTCGCTCTGTCTGTGCATTTAAACATGTTGTTCATTATGTACATTATTTATTTCATGTTTTATTTATTTACTTGCAGAAGCATTTTTTGTTGTGCTGGTTGAAAATCTCTTTTTTTCTCCCAGGTTTGCTTTCGACACCAAATCTGATTCCTCTACCTCAGCAGAGCCCGGGTGGTCTGTTGACCCCCCCACCCAGACTGGGGCTGCCAGCTCAGGTAAACCAGCAGGAAACAGAGCGACTAGTTATAAAACATGACACAACATTTGTGTGGTCCAGTTTATACAGTGTATTGTATTGCTTAGTCATCAACATTATTCAAACACTTTACATTTAATTAAGAACTACATTTATGATCTGTGATATAAAACATTAAAGTAAATTTTACTAACGCTACAGCAATAAAAATGTTATTTGAAATGTTATTTAAAATGTTTTTGAAATGTTCTTGAACGTTCAAAGTGTCAATTTTTTTTAAAAGTTTGTATTAATGTCATTGCTTGGTTTTGTTTTTAATAACTTGAGAGAACTTTAAGAGAACGTTAGTCAATGTTCTGAGAACGTTAGTTATTGCACAGATCTGTGAAGCGTGTATGAAAACTGTGGTCTTGAGAAAGTAGTTTGTTTTCCCCAATTTGTGCTGTAGCATCACCTTGACAACAGACTGTGGTCATTGCAGAGGGAGAAGGGCACCGAGAGCTCCGCCCCCTCCTCGGCTCCGCCCCTGACCTCTGTTACCCCGGTGACGCCACATGTGGAGGAACCCAGTGACTTAGAGGAACTCGAACAGTTTGCTAGAACCTTCAAACAGAGAAGAATTAAACTGGGTTTCACACAGGTGTGTTTGTGTTCACTGCATGCTAACCATATAGATACTGTACATTATAGATACTGATTCTGTACATAACCGTATAGATACTGTACATTAGTCATCAGTATACATGCATATACATTATATATGTGTGTATATAGTAAACATTTGTATATATTGAACATTAAACAATTACTGTTTAATGTTTGATTACTGTTAATGTCTACATATATATTTTAGTATTAAACGTTACGTACAGTAACATGAATGCAGGACGAACTAAGAAGTGAACAATAATGTATTCATAAACAAATCATTTGTGAATAATATGTTTGATGTAGGGGGACGTGGGAATGGCCATGGGTAAATTATACGGCAACGATTTCAGCCAGACCACCATCTCTCGCTTCGAGGCTCTGAATCTGAGCTTTAAGAACATGTGTAAACTCAAACCTCTGCTGGAGAAATGGCTGAGCGACGCAGGTGTGTGTTTCTCCAACGCTCACGTGTCCGTGATGCACGTTTACGCTCTGTATGATTCCTGTTACCTCTTCGGTTGACAGAAACCATGGCGATAGACAACATGCTGCCGAGTCCCAGTTCCCTGTCTACACCTCTGCTGGGTTTTGAAGGGTTGCCCGGGCGCCGCAGAAAGAAACGGACCAGCATCGAGACCAACGTCCGCATCGCCCTGGAGCGCAAATTTGTGGCGGTCAGACCCGCATACGAACACCCGGCCCACACGACAAATACTCCCACATTTTAAATCCTTTTAACAGGATCGTATTCCGTCCCAAAGCCCTCATTCATTGGATTATTATAAATTTCCACACGGCAGCTCTGAGATGAATCTCCTTTTTGCTGCCTCATGATAAAAAATATTGCTTCTGTTTTTTTTTAAACACATTTTTTCCACTCTCTAGAGAAACAAACCAACAAAATCATTTATTGCAAAACACACTGTATAAAAATGTATGTCACCATTTTAAAGTCACATTTGTGGATGTTTGTAAACTCTTTGAACAGCAACAATATTCAGTTTAATAATAATTAAACGTTAAAATAAGCTTGTGTTGAAAACGCTGCCCTCAGTCTCCTGTAATTAAAATTATTAATTCAACATTTACTGCGTCAACAAACTCCTGAAAATACATGAATCTGTGTTGTGTCATGATTTATAAAAGTCGTTTCTCCCACCTCACCCCAGAACCAGAAGCCCACCTCAGAGGAGATCCTGTTGATGGCCGAACAGCTCAACATGGAGAAGGAAGTCATTCGGGTCTGGTTCTGTAACCGACGGCAGAAGGAGAAGCGGATCAACCCATCCAGCGCCACTCCTCCCCTGCCCAGTCAGCCGCCGGCGCACAAACCCCCCTGTTACAGCCCACACATGGTACGGTCCGCTTACAACATCAGCTGCTGGTTTGGCCCAAAGCCTTTTCCTCTGATGACTGAGAGTAAAACCAGGTTTAGATGAAGTGACTGGATGCTACATAAACATGTCCGGTCGTGATGTTTGAATGACGCTCCACGAACGACACAAACAGACCTTTACATTGTGGAGAAAGATAAACACTAAATCTTAAACTCAATAACTCTTAAATCTGCAGTAACTTTTGCTTCTCTGTCACCATCTCTGTTTAAAACATAAACTTGCATCTGACTTTTTATATAAGTTTTATTTAAATTATGCTCAAATTATACATGATTATTTGCAGCAAAGTAAATCATTATTGTTAATGCACGGTTATGAATCAGAGTGAGACCGTTATAAACACTGATCTGATCTGATCTCAAGAACTGATCTGTGTTTATTTTTAATAAAGATTTAAGCACATACACAGAATGTAAGTGTCACTCCTGTTACAGAAACACAGTCATGTTTGCACACAGTTCACTTACAAACAGGAGTGACAACTAGATTCTACAAACAAAATGTCCCCATTCATATTTAGCATTTGTGCAGTCAGTCATCTGTTCATGCATAACAGCCGTTTAAATGAAGGATGTGATGTTTTCTCTGTCAGATGTCCAGTCAGGGCCTGACACAGACCCCCACCAGTCTCAGCACAACAGGTAAGACCCCTCTGACAGGTGTACAGTCGCTCTTACTGTTGATTATGAGGACAGCCGTTGACTCTGTCTCTGTATGTAGCTGTCAGTCCAACACCTTCTGTGGCCTGCCCCCTCAACGCCAGTGGACAAGCAGCAATGAGCTCCGCCCCTTCCTCTGTGACCCCTCCTCCTCTCAGCACAGTTAGCCCCACCCCACCAAATCTCAGCAGCCCCGGCCTGAACACAGGGTAAGAACTGATGAAGATAAAAGTTAGCCAAACTAACACAGAACATTCTTACAACATTGGCTAACGTTCTAAATAAAGGTTCTCTCAGTTATCAAAAACATTCTTGCATTAGTAGCAGTAACGTTTCGAATATTCCTAGAACGTTCAAAACAATAACGTTTAACGTTTAATGTTTGTTACTAATGGAAACATGTTCTTTCAATCTTTCTCTCCTTTTGTGTCTTTTATTCTTTCTGGCTGCAAAGCAATCGCACACGCTTGCCTTCAAACTGTCACTAAAAGCGCTTGCTTCTCTGTGTGTGTGTGCGCGCGTGTGTGTGTGTGTGCGTGCATGCCTGCGTGTGTGTGCGCGTGTGTGTGTGTGTGTACATGACACTGAACAGGAAGACACTGATGGGTGTCAGCGCAGGACTGAATCAGGCTCTGATTAGCACCAATCCTCTGGCCACAATGCAAGGTGTGTGAAGAGAAATGAGATGTTTGATTTCCCACAGAACCGTTCAGCCAAAGGTTCCTAAAGAACCACATCTTTCTCACTCTTTAATAATTAAAACAACTTTGGGGAACAGAAGGAACCATGAAGGAACCATTGTGGCTGCATGGTACATGGAACCATACTGTTTAATTAAATCAGTTAGAGCCGTTTAGGGTTCCTTAGATGTCACACTGACAGAACTTACTGCAGAACCCAGAAGAGAATTCTGGGTTAACATGACAGGATGAATTGGTTTAATATTGGATTTTGATCATATTTAAAACCTAATAATTAAGGAATAAGGAATAATTAAAGAGTTTAATTATTATGAACCAAACCTGCCCATCATTCCATCTTTTAAACTACAGATTCATCCCATCACATCTTCATCTTCATGCTTTCATACGTGTGTGTGTGTGTGTGTGTGTGTCTTATTCAAAAGCTCATCTTTGTGTCATCTCATGGTCTTTATACTTCATAAAGTTAACCCGGAATTAAAATCACCTGTTTAAAATCATCTAAAATCATCTGTTTAAATTCAGAACATGTTTCTAATCTTCCATTGTTAAAGACAGAGTAAGCCAATTTTTCCAGAAACATTTTTTCATTATCTTTAATAATTCATCTTTTATAATAATGTTCATGCAATTATTGCATTTGGTCCAAATACATTTGCATCTATTTCATGAGTTTTGGAGGAGCGTGGGTTTGGAGAACACCTTAAACGAGATCTGGTGTTTTTAAAGCTAGCTTGCTCTTGCTAGTAACTCTGAAGGTTTCAGGCTGACTGATGGGATAAACCCATCATCATCATCATCATCGTCATCACTCTTATCAGCTCATATAACCTGAAGACAGTTATTTACTGTGTATGTGGTCTGTTTCTCAGCTCTAGCTGCCAGTGGTGGTCAGATGTCCATTTCTGCTCTTGAGGGCAATGGTCAGATGTTTCTGGGTGGAGCTGGAGGCCCTGGATCTGGACTTCACCCCTCCCTCTTCCTGAACCGCCCCACTTTACTGCCCCTGGCGACGGGTGGGGGCATGGGGCTGGTCAGCAACCCCAGGGCTTCTCTGCCCCCTGGTGGAGGTGGGGCGAGTCCCGACTCGTGCTCCATCTCCCCCTGCTCAAGCCCCGCCTCCTTCTGCTCATTGGGTGACACCTCACCACCCCATCTGGGCGGAGCTATGGCAGAGTGACGCCCACACCCACCTGCTGCACCTGAGGGGAGTCAGCGGGGCAGAACAAACAAGAAAAACAAAACTCGCCTTTTCAACCAAAGCCATCTCTCGCTTTCCCATTTCTCTCCTCTGCTCGCTCTCTCATTAAAGCTTTTAATGCCAAAAATACAGAGGGATGGAGGGAGAAATGAGCAGAAGAGAATGAGGATAAGGAGAGAACAGGACAGGGGACTGTTTAAACCAAAAAATGAATCTTTACAGCGGGAGAGGCGTCCACACGGAGCCGCCCTGAGAATGTACATTCATTTCTTTCTGGATGGAAACGACTGATTTACACAAACTGATGAACGTGAGGGCAGGGTGAGAGCCCAAAATGATGAAAACAAGAAAAACGAAATAAAAATGGGTGGCGATGAATAAAAAACAAAGGAAAAATGTCACTGAGCAGTAGGAGAAACCAAAAAATAAATACATGACAGAAGAATGAAAGACTCACAAAGACAAAAAAATGCCAAAATTGCCAAAAACCGAAATACCAAAAATTCAAAACCAAAAAATCGGAGAGAAAAGCTTTAAGACTTTTACGCCTGACCTGTCCAGGATAAGATTAACACACCAAAAACTTCTCACTCGTTTTCATGTCACTCATTATTTTGGTGGCCTTTATTTTGACGCATTCGTTTATTTTCATTAAACTGTTTGTAAATGTCTTTCTCAATCTACCTCTGCTGTCAGCTAGTTAGATGTCTTCTATTTTGTTTCTGTCTTTTATTACTCATTATATTCATCGTTTTTTTCTGTCAACATTATTTATGTTAAATATTGAAGAACGCCAGAATTTGGAGGAAGTTTTGAAAGTCCGTTTTCATATCTACAGAATTTCCTGTTAAACCTACACAAAATACACACGGCACCACAAATGCATCCACACAAACACACATACACACACACACACAAACACTGCAACACACAAACACACACACACAAACACACATACACACATGCACACACACACAAACACACATGCACACAAACACAC
>JBAJNP010007170.1:0-23346 GCA_036877545.1 Yasuhikotakia modesta | reverse complement strand
AATAAATCTTTCTCAACAGAGAAAAAGAAGCGTGTATTTTTGCTTCTTTCCGAGCAGGTAACTGATTTATGATTTCAACAACTGGATCATATTTAACAGTCAAAAAAATCATCCGCTCAAAATGCCTGATTAAAAACGTATTTTATATCCAAGGATTCAATTCTGTCGGTATACTTTTATGCTTGAAAAGAAAAACCTTTCATTACAATGATAAAAAAACAGCATTTTTTCCTCACGCATGTTGTTGTTTTAACCAAAACAAATTTAATAATAATAAAATCGAAAAAGCAAAGGACCCACAGGCACGTGAACCTTATTCTTTCATGTTGTTGATTTGCCTGTAAACTTTCTCTGAAGGGTAACCTGTCTGGGGGCTGGTGCTGTCCTCTTCCAGTGCTCTCTTGATTTGAAATATTGTCTTACATAATGAAGGAGAAAAATAGAGCGGCTCTGTAGTCCTGCGCCGGTGTCAGTTTAATCAATCATTTTTAAACACAGGCAGGCATGGAGAGGCTCCGGCCCGGCACCCGCCGCATCTTTCCCCTGCTCCAGTCTGGTACGGCGGCAGTAATTCATCATCACTCAAAAAATGAAAGTGCCGGTGTATCAGACTCGTCCTTGCTTCTTCTTGGATTTGAGAGCGGGTGGGGGCTGATAGGAAGGGTGTCGGTGGACCTGGCGGTGGGCTGTGATCGGTGATGTAAGAAAGTGAGAGTTTTCCCTCGACTCTCTTTTACTTTCTTACGCTATTTCTCTTAGTCTTGCTGTCTTTTCGTCTCCTCTGCTCTACTTTCCCTTCCCGGGAACTTCACGACATTGAATCTTGAAAGGACCGGACATGGGAGGTCACAGGTCACCACGGCTGAAGGTCAAGGGGTCGGAGGAAGACTTGAATGGGGGGCGAGACGGAAACGTGCCTCATCTTGAGGAGGCCTATGATTCGATCTGTGTTTTCCCAACGGAACCGGCGTTCCATTAAGCGTTCCATTTGTCCGGCGTAGACGCTATGTTCTCAGAGGTAACGTTTTAAATGGACCTTTCCTCAAAGTTCACTCAATTACACTTACGCTGTTGAATGTGCATTCAACATATGAATTTCGGGTCTGGAGGGATTGTCTGATGGTTTAGGGCGGGTCTTGCAGGTTAGGGGGCATCGTCTTATTTTCCATGGAAAAACAGACCATCTTTAGATGGCGTGTGGGTGTTCTCAATGGGAATATTTTGGGGAAGCAATTACACGCAATGGCATCTTTTCATGGCGTCCTGTTTGTTGTTTTAACTCAAGGTGTTGGTGTTACGCGGTCCCACCTGTGCAGGTCAAAGACTCATGGCGGTTTGTGTTAGTGCTTCATCTTAAACTCCAGCGCACACAAACGCACATACACTGACATTTAAAATCAGCCACTGGATGTTTTCACATTATCCCTGGTGTATCAAGCTCTCTGCTATCGGTGCGGAGAAATGTCGCCCCGTCGACTAATTATCCCATGTAAATGTACAAACATGGCAGGCTGTGATTTCACTCTTTCGCACCCGTTGTTGGTTCTCGAACAGCCTCACCACTGTAAACATGTTTATTTTCCAGCGTTAGCAAAGTTCACAGTCCAGGCCAATCAAGTTTGTATTTATTATATCAGAATTGATCAAATAACTACTGGTTCTTGTAGGTTGTGTTGTTTGTGTCTCACTTCAAAAGTATAATAACTTGCAAGGGCTGAAAGACGCCCGGCATCTCTGTTACAATAATTAAGGAAAAACGTGACAATGCAAACAAACTTGCAAGTAACATTTATTTAAATATTAAACAGGGCCTGAAACAGAGCCCACCACCCAGAGTGTGTGTAAATGAATAAACTGACCAGCCAATCAGATTTCAGTTAATTGTTTTCTCAGCAGTGCTTTTGCTTGTGTAATATTGCATAAATATTATATTAACGCTGACACATAATAAATAAAACTAAATATTCTCAGTAAATGGCTTTTCATATCACTGTTACATTTAAATATGGATAGTAATATATTTCAGTTTTTTTATGTGTCAGGTTGAACCACACTTTTATTTAGGCAAGCTTTCATTTTTTATTGTTTCACTTTTTCGGAGGCCAGTTTTGTGTTTTAGGTTAACAAATATTGGAGGCAAAATCTTGCTAAGCAAGTTAGTTAAAATGGGTATGTTTCTGCTACAACTAGCTGGTTGAACAATATAGCATCTGGTTTAATAGCACAGACATTTGACATATGGCCTTAAAAGGAACATTCCTATGTCCAGAGTAACAGCAAAGCAGCTAACAATGTTTTGGAACACAGCTAGTCTGCTTGTGGTCAAACTTTAGCTGCTGCATTAAAGTCAGGCAACGTTTAGAGATTTCTATCCCCAAGACTCTCCCCATTATGATCTCATGCACAAATCACTCACAAACACACGTTTTCCACATTTGATTCACATTAGTTTACTTATTAGCCACCCTGTTGTGTTTAGGCATGTTTGGTCAACATTATGTGCTGAAAGACTGGCTTAAGTTGTATTCTGGATGCTGCTGTCCCAATCAAGCTTTTTAACTAGTTTAACTAGCATGACTTCTTTTCTAGTTTGTTGCTAGAAAGGCATTTTGCTAGTTCATTATACCGGCCCACCAGCTAGCACTAACTGGTTCTAGCCAGACTGTGCTAGCATAGCAACATGACTGACCATTTATGATTGTTTCTCATTGTTGCAGTTAATTCACTTTTAATAAACTTTTCAAGATCCTAACAGGCCACAGGCGTCTCAAGATCTTCTCAACATCTTATGTTAGCAGCCTCCTGGTTTAGTTTACAGTTGATTGAGAGTTTTGGGCTGGTCCGGTTCCTCTGGTCCTGTCCGTTACTGGCGTATGGACACCAGAGAATAAATAAAACAGCAGGACACATGCTAGCTTTTGGAGAACTCTGTTGTGTTTGTTGCAGAGAACGACTGAGTGTGTAATATTGTAAATGAAACCGTACCATATTCTTGCTTCATCTGAAGCTCTCCGTGGACTGTTTGGCTTTGTGTAAATTTCCAAAAAAGAAAGATGATAGAGAAGAATTCAAAGTCATATTTCCTCATTATTTTGTTTACGTACTGAGGACGGGACCGAATGTTTGGAAGTGTGTGTAAACTTTGTTCCCAATGGAAGGTGAAGAATTGCACAATAAAAAATGACACAATAAACAGTTCCTGAATTGATTGGTAATATAATCCGGAACATCCGCCGGGTTTGTAAATGGTTACGGATCTCAGAACCTGTAATATGGATCTAAGAAGCTCAGCAGTTATAATGATAAAATAATTTTTGGAACATCTAATATGTTAACACCAAAAGTGTAAGTAGTTTGAATTTATCACCTACCAATCCTTTAATCGTAAATCAACCTAAAAACTAAATTTCAAAATTCAAAACCTGTTTCTATGTTTCTGCTCTTTGTTTATGATTCATCTGTGCACAATTTTTAATACAATAACTTTCTGAGGCCCCACCCCTTTTCCAATGACATCACAAGTGACAGCTCATCTGTTCCAATCACGTGGTGCCATTCTGTGAAGTAACACCCACTCTACATAATCAGTCAAACTTTCATGAATTAAAGTTCTGCCCCACACATTGAACGTCACCCTTAAATATGACATTACGGTGCTTAATTTGTATGCCCCTCATTAACACGCAGTGATGTAACTGGAATATTTAATATCTTAAGAAAATCACAGAAAAATTAAACTAAAAGACAAGACAGGACTGGAGTCCATATGCTTACTGGCACTGCAGCGTGTAAATCCATGAAAATTACATTTCCAAATTCGCTAGATTTATGAGAGGGCCATAATTACTTCCAAATCAATAGCATTGTAAGATAATGAAAATGGTCTTTTGAAAATAAAAGCAATAGGTGCTGATTATCTCAAAAAACGGGGGAAAAACATCTAACCGCAAAAAATGAGGAAGTAACAGGAAAATGGATCTATAATGACCACCCTGACAGACACTCTTGGTGTTTTTAGCCAATGTAAATGTAATTGTGTTGTTTTGTCAATGTTCTGAAACAGCGCTTTTCACGACTTCTAATTCAGTAAAGACCATGTGAGGTGGAAACCGATGTGAACGGGCCAATGCTGTAATTTAGGCCCAATTACTCAGGTGGGAGAAATGTGGTTTGGAGAGCTTCCAAATTACACAACCTTAAAAGGTGACGGCGACGGTTGTGAAACCATATTTTGGTTTGTTCGACGGTCGCCGGCTTCCTTATTAAGTACGTTTTACGAGCGCTCTTACAACATTGTGAAACATGATAGCAACATAATCACCTCCTGGAAAAGCCACAAAAATTGTTTTAGAAATACAAATTGTCCTCTGTAAGACTCATTGGGTCCAAGGAAAAGAAATCCCCTCCCATAAACATTGTGTTAGCGTTAGCAATGGCCTTGGTCGTGTAGTAACCCCTGTTCCATGAAAAACATAAGTTTCTAAACACATTATCCTAGACTCATTTATTACTGTGTGTTACTTAGCAAAATAATTGTTTTTATCTGCCACCAAAATTTAAAAAAATGCTTTCAACCCCACCCACTTTAACACACGCCCACTTTTTATAAGCCAATCAATTTTCAACATGAAAGAAATTACTTTGCTGCATATCCTGCCTGTGAAAAAAACCCCAAAAGATTGACTTATTGGCGTTTACGCTGATATTTTTAAGCTAACTATCAATTACACACCAAAAAAACAGCACAGATTTATCTTCCGCCAGCGCTGAACTGACTAGCGTCTTCAAAATGAGAAGGAATGACTGGCATTATTTGCCTGACAGGCTAGTTATGAAGAGTAAATGAGAAAACATGTGGGCAATCATAGCAAAAAAACACTCAGACATCAAAAATGCTTTTAAATCTAGGGATCTGAAAGGCCAGGCAAACTACATAAGAGATGATCTCAGAGAAACATAAGCAAACATCACATAACAGCAATAACAGATAACAATAATAATAGCAGAAAAAGGATAATAAAATTCAGATGACAGATGCAAGACAAGCCTTTGGAGGAACAAACTCAACACGGTTTGTTGACGAAAGATCAGACTTTATTTTCCAATAACAAATGACTGGACGTTTCAGATAAGCAACAGCTGACAAAAATATAAAAAATAACAGCCGCTTTGTCATCACTTGTCAAGGACGGATCAATAAAGGAAATGAAGGAATCGATAAATGCAACCACATAATACTAGATTTTCAAACATACAGGCCACAACAGTGTTTTTTGAAAGTACACAAAATATGTACTGTTGCATTATATTACACAATCTCAAACCAAGTGGCATGTTTTATTCAAATACATTACAAACACTTTAAGCAAACCATTGTAAATAATTTTACATTTGCAGACAAATGAAATGACTGACATACCGCTCAAAACAAAGACACAAATGACTTCAGCGCAGGTCAATCTTCAAGGACTTGCGTAAACCTGGGAGAAATAGACTTCATGCATTACAAAAAACAAAACAAGACCTTCTAGCTCATAGAAAACATCTACTATCATTTGTTTAGCGATATCCTACGATGTTAAGCTTTGGAGCTGCAGTAATGCAATAAAATCAGATGTAACATTCTTTCTAGAGTTAGAATGTCACATACGCAGTTACATATTGTTTAGTGGTTGTCCTATACATTTGTACCGTCTATTCCTACAAGCATAACAATTCCTTTAGTAAGTCATTTTTCTTCTGTCTGTATCTATTTCCTGAGTAAAATGACAACTGTTGCCATTATCGAGAGAAAAACACAACAAGCCGTTTTTCCATGAGATAAACAACCTGAGAAACATTGCTCCATGTCAAAGTCAATTACTTATTGTAAAAATGAGCTAGTTTAAAACAGTGAAATGAGAGAGAGGCCCTTGATGTTCAGCCATTGCTTGAAGTTTGATCTTTCCGTAGTTAAAAGTTGGATTTTTGCTTGGCTGGAGGCCATCATCGCTGCAAACATAACATCTCCAAACCTCCAGAAAACACATGAGCACAGAATCTGTTGACTTTAAAGCTGCAACCTGTAATTTAAAATGAACAAAAAAATCTGTTATTAAACAAGCCCATGATAGAGTTTAAAATGGTCTCCTTCCTTTGAGGGGTCCAATTTCCCAAAAAATGGCAGTTCGGATTTATTTGATTTCAATGCAAGTAATGAAAACTAACTTGAAATGTAATATTTTAAACAGAGAAGACAGAAGTTACAGACCACATGCTAAATTAATGCTAAAATAAACAGCTAAAATTGTCATTACATTATGTTACAAATAGCGTCCAATATTGGTCACAAAATTTGCAGATTCAACTCAATTTACTGTAAAGTTAACTTTGCATAACACAGCGTGTACTGTACCTTCCCATTGCTTTTAAAGGACATGCTGTACATTTAGATACTGACGCTTTCGAAACGCGCCACCAAAACGTGTCGCTTATATACCGAACGCTTACAACCACGTGGTCATTTTTTCGCGCCAAATTTGGATTACGCGCATGCGCATAAACGACTTGTTAACGACCGTCATCCCCAAATGGAAGAAAAATCGCACCTTACATTTCGGAGGAAGTGTTAGTGTTTCAAATGGATTATTTTCATGTTTTTTGGGGGTTTGCAACAAGCAACAATTCTGTGCTCAGAGGAAAAGCGAAATTCTTCAAAACGTTTTACGGGTGAGTAAATCTACAGTAACGATATGCCTGTTTGAACATAAATCCAGGGCCATGTGGTTTATCTTTACGCAGTTGCAGCGCTGAAGGCTTTAAGCGTCAGTTTGTATGACCTCTGAGCTCAACTGAAGCGTTCTCTTATGCCAAGGAGTGAGTTTGACCCTTTGCGTTCTCGATATGAGAGTTACGCTACCATGCCAAAGTCCACGTGCAGTTCGGCGAGGGGGCGTGGCTTTCCTGCCGCTCTGAACACATGCGGTAGACGTGCAGTTTATTGTAACGCTTTAGGCTTTAACGCTTTAACGAAACGTTTAATTGATAATGGTACCTCGAGTTTGGTGTTATTCAGTATCTAAACAAGCCAGTAACACGCTGCTATAAAACTTTGCTTTCCCTGAGGCTTTGATCAACTACAGTCAGAGCTCAGACCAACTTAATCTACTGTGAGAAATGTGGCGCAAGCAAACGCTTTTCACTAAGTCTGTTGTTTTGGTCAATGCGAAGGTGAATTTAGTTATACGTTATAAACAAGATGGAATAAACGGAACGGAACGGATCAAACTTTATATTAAGGAGAACTTGGGACAGCGGTTGTATATAATACACGGGTTGTATTTGAGTTAAGCGTGAAATATAAACTGCGATCTTCCTTCTACACATTTGTTAGATATTTCATAAATAAACGACTGCATATAGACCGAGGTGTTGTTATATTAAAGAGCGTTAAAGGTTGACAATGTTACGGTTTGATAAGTCAATGGAGCACCTGCTATACAGACCATAGTGTTTAAAATAAGGACGTTGTTTTTGTTGTGGGCATTAATACGAGCATGAATTTTGTTTATTAAGACTCCCGTTATATTAAACTTAATGGCAATATTGTAGTTCATCCACGCGCGTATATTTTGCGTTGTTTAGGTTTTGAATAGGCGCACGCAGCATGAACTTTATATATGCAGGGATAACGCATAAAACGTGTATTTTGGGATTTTGTAATGGATGAAAATGGGTAATTAACGAATATATCGTCATAGATTTCATACGGCAATGCAATGAGAATGTGCGGCTGTGTCGCGGTCCAAACATGCGCAAAAACATGCAAGTGTCGGTTTAAACGCGATAGGTCTCCAGTACCAGTGCGCACACATCCATTCATCGGCTATTGACAGTCTCTCCCTGTTGAGCTGTTTGACTGGAGCTCTCACTAGCGCTGCCAGTGGACAATCAAACGTACACACCCACCTCTGTCTACACTCGTCTTTTCAACATTTCTTACTTCTGCTAGAAAAATAACATAGCTACATCAATTCTCTCAGCTCCAAGTCTCATCTCGGCGCATCGTGATACAACAGCAACAGCTCAAACCAGAAATCTTAAAATACAACATGGAGTCCCCTCCAGATCCAGCGAGCGACCCGGGCAACGGCGTCTCAGAGCCGGTTACCCCGGTCAGGGAAACCCCGGTAAACCTGGAGACCCTCCGCAAAGCTGAGCACCAAGCCCCGGTGCGCAGGCAAAGCTGCTCTAGTACCAATAGAGGTAAGAGCCAGTGAATATTTAAAATCGATACGAGACTGATCCTCCGTAATATTGATGCGCAAAACTTCAAAGTGAATTCGTTTTAAAATCAACTTAAATGGCGCACCGGGCGTAAAACGGCATTTCAAACGCGTTCGTTTAACGGGAGACGCGTAGTTAACGAGAATAGAAAACGTTTGCGAAATGTGTCCAAATCCAAACGCTTTAGAGTTACTGTTGTCGCTGCTCGCAGACGCGGCTGAAAGATCCTTACCATTGTTGCTGGATATGTGACAGCACTGACACCGCAGACACAAAACTGAAGAGACAAACACTTCATACAATCGAAGAAGTGAAAGAACGAAAGTTAAGTTGTGCTGAACGCGATATGAATTAAACGGTATATAAAGAGCGCCGTGATTTCGCTGATGTCTTTAGAAGAACTTAAGTGAATTGTGAGACTGTGGTGTGACATTAGCGGAACGCTTAAGGTGTTTTATTAGATGGGCGCTGTGTTGAGACATTTTTAATGGATAATATTGTTGAGATTTCATTCATTGCTTGTCATTGTGCCTTTACTTGCTATTGCGCGTTTTTTAGGGCTAAGCCGATGCGCATAAAGGCTTTGTTTGTGGATAAATAAACCATTTTAGAGGATTTGTAACTTGGCGAATTAAACGCATTGATAATAATGACTGTTATTGTGAAATATGTCTGATTAGTTGTCGGTGTTTTACAGTAGAGACAGTAGGCTTTTTTAGCCACTCCCCCTCCGCCGTCTCCATTCAGCTCTGCTCCTCCAAGTTCAGTGGAAAATATATCCGCAAATATACAGACGATAAAAGTATTTATCAAGTGAAATGTCGCAATATAAAGTAACGTTTCGGATCTCGGTGCAGGTTGTTATTATGTGTTGGGCCGAGGGGTATATTTAGAGGCTGATATGGTGAACGCGGAATGTAAGCTGGTTATGTAACAAGTTTTGCCATAAACAGAGACGAGCGCGCGCGGGAGAGGATGGAAAACCATTAGACATCCACTCCGCTTTTCCCGCGAAATCACTTGGAAGGTTTTGAACGCGTAACGAAAATGTCACCTTCGGTCCCTTTCGCCACCAAATGCCACAGCTGGGGTAACAGCGTTTCAACGGACTTTGTTTCACTTTTGTTGCATGGTACTTTCCCAGCGCCTCGCAGTTATGTAATAGCTGTCAAAAGGCAGGTATAGGGAGGCAGACGCCTGAAGGGAGTTTATAAGGCGAGTTAAAGCCAGTTTTTTAAAGGAAGCAGACCGACTTTGAGACACTCCTAACCTGCTGACCTATATTCACCCCCACCCTGTACAGTAAAGCACTAAAGTGCATGTAGAAGGGAACGGCACAAAAGCACGCCTTAGTCCTGTTATGTAACCGTTGTGTGACTGGCCGATCAGAAACAAAGTGTTTGTTCTCTTCCACAGCGTCTGAAACTCGCAGGTTTTGCAAGACTTGTCAGCGGTCACTGTGGTGGACTGTTTACAGTGGAGAAAAAAGTTCAGAAATTACAGAAATTTTAATACTATTTTTAATGGTAATAACTCTGCATATGCAGACATGTCACTGTTGGATTCAGTGGGAGTGTGTCTTAATAATTGTTAGTGTGTTGTGAAAAATTGTAAAGTTTGCTGGTTTCAGATGGTGTCTTGATCATTGTGCCCAATGTTTGCTTACAAAGTAAATATCTGTAACACCGGAGTACATGTTTCACCAGCCGTGACAGTCAATCATATTTTGGTTGTTTAAACACTTTTAAAAGTGCGGTCTAGTCAGATCTCCATAACCACACACAGTAGGACACCACATGCAGAACTGGTGTATAATTAGTTTACCGCAAGCAGTTTGTGGTTTTGCTCGCGGTTTGTGCAGTGGGTTTATTTTGCACTTTCGTTGCATTGGCTGTGATTGTGGGTGTCGGAGGCAATCTCTGCACAGGAACGAATGAACCACTTTTCATTGGCTCTCAGAAATGAAACATACCGCTTTACTTTGATCTTAAGTGAAAAGGGAATAAAACCGAGGCTTTTTGAAGATTTAGGATGACCAGTTAAATGCCTGAAAAAATTAATAGAACTCTGTTTCCTTTAATTGAAATATGTCTTTCACACAATTTATTTAAGGGAGATTTTTAGCTCAGCAGTCAAACCAAATAGGCAACCTTTCTTTTTTATACCCTCCATATGAGGAAAAAAGTCATTTGTAATGTGTAATTTTTATATAAGAATTTTTTGAGACATTTATATAATGGACATATAATTTGACCTTACTGTCTTAATGACTCACGCCACACAAATTGTACCTGCATGTTGAAACCTATAAAACAAATCCTAGTTTTGTCCGCGCCCATTTATGAATGTCTTTCGATACTTGTTTTGGTGGTATTATAATCATTTAAATAGATGCTACATAATCACCATGTCAGTAATATGCTAAATTCATCGCTTTTTATGAACCTTAAATCTTACAGTTTGCCCAAAATTGAAGAGAGTCATATTTCAGAAAAGACCCATTTTACTGCGTGTACAGCTCAGATGAAATATGATTTAGCACAAAAGGTAAACAAACAGCCACTGTGGCTGAGTTCTGTTGCTGTCAGACATCTCAAGCATTCGTTAAATTACAGTGCGACGTTCAGACGCTGCGTCCGCGGAAACCAACATCTGGATGTGATGGCATTTAGCAGGGAACAAATTTTCCATGTAATTTTTTTACATGTCTCTATACCAAATCTGACCCTTCTTTTTCATTCGCTTGATTTCTTGTTGCGTTCTTACTCGCTTTTATTTTTGCTCCGGCTCGCAGCAGAGCTCAGAGTAGGTCAAACATCAGATCTGACCTTCTGCGCAGTTGAAAGGCAAAGCTGAGAACTGGCACTTGATATTTTAACCCTGAGCGCTGACACTTGACATCTTATTTCAGAGGAGGCTTTTGCAGGATAACAGAGGGTCAGACAAGCAGGCACACAAATGCTTAAATCATTCAGAGAGGCCCGTATTACAGACACGTGGCATCCTCCAGTTCTCAGGGAGAAAGTTTGAAAACTATATTAATGGAGTGTTTTTGGAGATAAAAGTTGAGGCTTACTGTGTGTGTCGTGGCTTAAGAGCTTTGGAGCTAATGAAGACATTTTATTCAAACGCTGTGTGTTGACGTCAATGTGAAACAGTTATTTTCTAAGAAAAACATGCAGTTGATGCTCAATATGATGAGACTTTTACAAAAATTGATAGTGTTATCAAGTAAATTATTATGCTGATCTAAAAAGCAGATTTTATGGTTTTACAAGGTTACTTGACTTCATTGAAAATTATATTTTGCTTATTTTCCATGTAGCAGAGAATTTGTCTACTTTTGTTACCTTTGTGGTGTTTTATTTGGTGTCTGTTTGTAACATAACAGATACGGTTGCTAAGAATGGAAAAGAGCTACATGATGATTTTTTTTAAAAATGTCCCCCCTTTTGTGTTCCATAGAAAAAGTAATGGCAAGCATGTTTGGAATGGCATAAGAGTTAGATAAAGAAAACAGTAATGTTTAATGGTGTATGTTTGGAGCTCATAAAATCTGTGAAAAATTCTCCTGTTGCCGTTCATCACAGAGAAAATGCACACAGGTTCGGAACGACATGCGGCGAGTAAATACTGCCTGAATTTTTGGTTGAACTATTACTTTAAGATTCTTTTAGATGTGCAAGAAAAGCGTTTGATCATTCGGGTTGGTGTAACTCAAACCAAAAGGCCGCTCGGTAGCAGTGTCTGTTACACACCTCCACAACTGAGCGTGTGCGCGCTGAAATCACATAACAAGGGTTTTACATCCATCAAGCTTGAGTAGATTTGCAGTGTCATGAGCCGCTTTAATGGGCTCCTTCCTGTTCACTTTGAGGCGCCGCGTTCGCTCCTTTCCATTCGGGTTGGTTCGTGTTGCGGATGCACATGTGTGGAGCGGCGCCTTAACTTAATTTCTCTCTTATTGGAAGAAGGCGAATGACTGTGGGTTCCGCCATCTGTGAAGCACTAGCCTATAATTACTTATTAGTTGGCATGGTAGACGACAATATTTTGCTTGCTCCCAGCCTCGGTGTCAGAGTGAGATGGTAAAATCTGTCACCTGGCTGTGCACTGATTGACTTCCTCCAGCAGGGGGGATATTTTAGCGGCTGAGCGGGCCAAGCTGAGCCCTTGTATTCCAACCCTGTAATTAGCCCAAAAGATATTGCGCATCCAGCGCGCTTAAGCCCAACTCGTAGCATTTAACAAGACGGACGTTACATCGCCCCCTTGGTTTTTAACACGACCGCTAACTTCCGGCTGGGCAGAGATATGCGGTTCCACGCTGCTTTTAATGGGGCAGACACCTCTTAATGGTAGTCTGGCCGTGGCAGTTGTTTTTGTTGGCCGCGCTGCTCAAAATCCTAGCATGGTACGGACTGCAGTCACCGGCCTCAGTCTGCGGACTCAAAGCAGTGCAGCCGGCGTCGTTTGACTCTGAGGGCTGTGGGCAGGGGTGCCGGTGTGTGTTTACCCAGTGATGACAGAAGACGGATGGGGCGCAGAGGAGCGGAGGCCTCTAAACAAGGTTTCTGTACAGAAAAAATGAGCTGGAGAAACTCTGGTGTGTAGCTTTATCTGACAGCCACTGCTTTCAGAAGCCCCTTAACATTCTCCAGTGCCCAGATTAGGGTCTCCCAGTGCTTTCAACACACTGGTACAGGAAGTTTTCTTTAGTGAATTATCCAGAAGCAGTTGCCTCCCCAAATCTTGGTCTGTAGTGAGGAAAGGAGATTTAAGAAAGTGTGTTGGGTTAAACTGATTAAGAACCATTAAGATTTGTTGCATTGCAAACTGCTTGTCACTTTTAGAATTTGTGAATTTGTTAGGATAGGATTTTTGCCACTACAAAACATTTTTACTGTATTACAGTACAGGAGATGTCTCCTGTATATATAATGCTACTGTGATGCATAAATATTTGTTTATAAATATGAAAATAATCAGTGCTGTAATTTAAGTTTTTGTCTACACTTTTATTTTATTTGTAATTGTTTACATTTAATGCAATACATTTATACATTGCATTTAAATACATTTAAGGCCTTTTTTCTTCAAAATACAAAAATAAATTTTCTTGATTATTTCTTTGGCTTCAGAAATTCGAACCCAAATATGCTCTTAAACACGTTTCCCAAAATTTTATGATTACCCACTAATGAAAGACTGGTCTCAGATCAGCTGAGAAGATTGACTTGGTTAAGTAAAGCCAAATTGTGTTGCGATGCCAGCCAGAAGCCGGGCCAACATGCCGGTGAGAGAACCCATGATGAGGATGACTGCTTGGCAGACTTCCTCCTGACATAATGATGGCTTCCCCCCTCTTGTTTTGATCATCAGAGGTGTGATGTCACACCACGGTCTGGTTTACAATGGGTGTCGGTACAATGTGTTTGCTTGGAAGGTTAAGCCGTGTCAATGCGGTTTGTGTGCGATGTACCATAAACAAGCAGTTAACACTTTCCTTCAAATAGACTGGGCGCTGTACTGGTTTAAAGACTGATCACTGGTTTATATCTACAGTGTAACATTTAAACTGGAAGCAATCAATATCTAACAGCCCTTTCAGCACTTTGGCATGAGAGCATCGCTGTACTGCATGTCTCAAAGTCCACTTAAGTTTGTCTGGTCAGGCGTTACAAAATCGCCTGTGGAGTGGAGATATAGAAAATCCATAGATAACGTAATTTATGCTCACTGTACATAAATGTAAAGATTTATATTTAATGCATGTCTCAACGGACACAGAGTAGGTAGTTGGAAGTGTGCAACATGGCAGAATCATTTTTGAGAAAATGGGCAAATTCAGCTCAATGTAGTGATTTACATGCAAATGGTTTATTAAACCTTTTACTGACTTTAATCTTGGTCTAAATCCACGTTGTGGCTTGAAGGACTTTGAGTTTTTGTTGATGTTTGATGCATTTTGTTGCACTTTCTAAGTTTTCATGGCGTCCAGCAAACTAGGTCTCAAAGTTTAGAAGTTTGTTCCCCTGGATCTGCAAACATGGCATGTTTATCAAATAACTTCAATGCAAAATCGTACGATTTAAGCTACCTTGGGTAAAAGTTTACCAGAACCAAAAACTGTGTCCCACATCATATTGATCATTCATGGATAATTAATGCTGTGGTGTCCAAATTAGACAAAGTTAGGCCTCTTTGAACTAAATTTGAAAGTTTTGCCCTGGTGGGGGAGTTTATTTTGGAGTTCAAGCCACCAGTGGCCAAACTGGGGCTGGCAAATATGCCCTCAGCTGTCACCAAGCACCAGTTTTTGATGCGACGCTTCCAGCGGTCGGGGAACGTCTCAGATCTACGTCCCATTTACAGAAGTAAAAATCTGAGACAGACAGTTTAAATAGTAATGAATTAATGCATTACAGATGCATTATGGGCAGGGTTTAAAAAAGTCTAAATTTGCTGTTGTGGAGCAGTGCCGTGACCTAACTAGGCCTGTTTCATGGCGGCTCGGAAGAGCAGGACCTGGAAATGGGGTGTCCTATTGGGCCACACTGGAGATGTTGGGGGTGACAAAGGTTGAGGGTTCGACTGAAGAAATCCCTAACAAGTCATCTGTTAAAAACAGCAGCTGTTTTAAGCATCAGATTAGCACAGTCAAAATCTGCATTACTTTGTACATACATGAATGCTAAAAGATCTCGCCTTGCTATCAGTTTGTGTAGTAGTTGTGTAGAACCGATTGATTCATGTGTAGTCCAGCATCAGTTAGTTGTCATAAAGGCTGTGAAAATTGCCACCTAGTTACTCTTAAAATACTTGATGTTTTTTAAAACACGCAGTGCAAAACGTCATCAGATCTGAATTTGTCAAATAACACTGAAAAACTTGATCTGAACTGGAAAGTTGGGATGGAAACGTTATTGAACGTCTATAGTCTTGTACTTTCTAGTTTGTTTTTCTATCGCAGCTGCCAAGTTTAGGATTCAGGCTGGTCTTAGCTGAACTGAAAATGATCCCTGCCTAGATCGTGAGCAGAATTCTGCATTATCCTGAAAGCAATTGTCGGTATTTCCATTTGTTTGTCGTGCTTTTTTGTGCAACGGACACAGCGGTTGTGTAATATTGTCTGCTTTTCATCTTAAAATGTTCCCCAACAAGATGTGTTTACCACGCTCATAAAAGCGAGTTCCAAAACGCAGGAGAGACATGAAAAAGTAGGCCGTTTCCTGAACTTGACTTGACATTTCTCTATCCCCCGAGTTTCCACTTTATGTGTGTATCTGTCTATTTGTATGTGAATTCCAAGTCATTGAAGTCACAAAGTCTGCCTCGTAATTCATGTATGTTTATCTTAATTTTCTTCCACGGCATCGCTCTGTCTTGTGGGTTAAGCAAACATCTATTCTTCCCTCTCTTGCATTAAATTTAATGTCCGTATAGCCCCAGTTGTGTTTCATGCATGTAATTCTCATTTATTCAGCCATTTCTGCACATAATTGATTTTGACTCACGTTCCGATGACTGAGTTAACCGCTCATTCGTCTCCCGTTAAAACAATTTCAGGCCCCCTAACAAATAACAATCGGCTGATCAGAAAGATAAGCCGTGTTTTGAATTAGTGTCACTCAATGTACTTTATTATTCAAATGTCATTAAGAAGCGGCACCTAATCCAGTAAATAGAAGGAAAAAAAGACAGAAACTCTGTCCCTTCAGGTAAAGCGAGTTCTTAATCAAATTATCCACACATCCGGGCGTGCCGTATTCTTCAAACACCCCCGGTGACTTCTCAATGCAGATTATAATCAGCTCCTATTTCCAGTCTTTGATTAAAATCGTGCGAACTCGGACAGACTTTGTTCTTCCTGTGACGATTCAGCCAGCTAATTATTAATATCGGAGGCCCACTCCGTTTTTTTTTCCTTTCGTCTTCCACCAATTACAGTGAGCCGCTGAACCAGAGTGGTTAAACAATGCCCATAACTATTAATCACGTTGAGTCACATTGGATATGAATCCATTAGTCCATTCTTATTTAAATGTCTTACAGTGGTTGGGAGGGAACAAGGTTTGGGAGGGAACAAGGTCCTCCTGACCTTCAGCTGGAGTCTCTCAGGCAGAGGTTTTGTGTGCGGTTGTAACACGAGTCTTTGGCTACATAGGATATTGTTAAAAATGCATGTGTGCTTTTGTTCTTTAACTGTTTGTTGCTAAGAATTTAGCTGTCGTGATAGCAAAACTTGGTAGTCGGTAGCAACAGTTGTGGAGTGACATCATTTTACAGGAGAAATTTGGTTGTTGTTTCAACAAGTGTTTTTTTTTTTTAAGTAAATGAAATATTTTTGTAATAATTTATAGGCAATAGAACAAATACAATAATACAAAAAATATTTTTTTGTGGGTAAATTTTAAACTGCTTCAGCTATTCAACAGCAGAATTAGTTATTTCTGTATATGTAATGTATTCAAATACGATACAAAACATATGCAATCATGTTTATTACAAATAAGAGGTTGTTAGTGGAAAGCAAAAAAAATTGTAAAGTGTTAAATATTGTTTCCATTTTCCAAAGTCAGTGTGTTTATGATGTTACAGATAATATGTTTAATATCAAAGTGTTGCTGTGAACCAGGACTGAGTGCCATTATTTTACCAATAAGTAATTACAATTTGCAGAGGAACTTCAGGAAACTTCAGATTGTTAACTTGTGAAGTATTTTTTCATGTGATGTCATAAACAGAAGATGAGATTTCTCTTTTACGTAATGAATAGTTAATCTGAGCTTGTGGATGGATGACCAGGGGAAGGAATTGATGGAGCAGTGATGGAGATTGTAACCCTCTGTCAGAAGACCGTTCCCACCGGACCCTGGCATTGATTGAGAACCGGGCTCTCCCGCCGTCGTGTTTGCCGCAACCAATCACGTCCCTCCATCTTCGGCCCAAAGTTTATCTGCCTTATCGATCAGTGTTTTACCACTTTATTTTCCTAATGTAGTGCCGGGATGCAATAATTAACCCCATGTCAGGTTATTAAAACCCTATTTTTACGTGACAGACAGAAATAGACATACAGAAATAGGAAGATGGAGACCATCAGTTAATGTTCAAGGATTTTGAAATGTGAAATTATTTCTTCCCAAGACCCCATTATAATTGCTGCATTAATTTCATATTAAAAGATTGAAGTTTTTGCCACATGGCTGGCAGACATATTGTAATTGATCGCATTTTAACAAAGAAAAAGTTCGATCGAGCACAATGGTGCCGTAGTGTTTGAGGAAAGAGATCGTTTTTGCTAACTTCTGTTGTCTTGCGGTTGTGTGGGTTAGTAGAGGTTACCCGCTACATTGCTAGTTATTTGTGTGGGTTAGGAGAGGTTACCTGCTACATTGCTAGTTATTTGTGTGGGTTAGTAGAGGTAACCCTCTACATTGCTAGTTATTTGTCTAGTTGTCTGATCAATGCTTTTTCCAAGACTGATATTTTTTCCTCGTATGTCCCCCTTAAATTACTAGTTTTTTAAGATTTCAAAGTCATAATTTACCTTCTTATTGTTTAGTTTGCTGTTATTTCGTCTAAAAAGTACGTTTTTTTATGAAAAAACTTTATTTTTTTTTATACAGCTACAATTCATAGAGACCTTGTTTGTTCTAAAAAGCACTTGAAAGCTTTGTCTATCTAACTAAGATGCATTATAGACCTGTGAAGTCTTCTGCATCCAGATAATTTCATGTATTAAACAGGAAATTTGTCATTCACTGATAACATCCACTGCATTCATCTAATCAGATTAGCCCCTGATGGCCTATTGCAGCTAAACACCACAATCTCACACCTGCTGTTGTATGTTTTAGGAAACGCAGAGTGCTACTATGACACAAGTAAGTAAATAATAACTTGCTTGTGACTAAATTTTCATTTTAAACTAGTCACTTTAGGGTTTCAACACAGATTGGCTTCAGAAAACATGTATAATTTAGTCTGGCAAGTGATTTGAACACATGAACTTATTTTGACCAGGTTATAAGGTAATTTAATGTCCCCTGCCACGCCGCTAAGGGAACAGACCGAGCGTTGAATGGATGGTTGACTTTTTACATTCGTGTGGTTGAAATTACACCTCTGGTTTGCCCTGCAGACCCATTTTAGGAAAACGGGTAATGTTGAAATTATTACGTGCCAGACTATTTATTGAACGCATCTGTCATTCCTATCAGCAGGAGTACATTTGCTTTGTGCTTCCTGGCAGCCCCCGCCCACCCCCGTGTCAGCGATCGACCCCTCGCTACGGCGATGACACCCGTCTGTGGCGATTTGTCCACTTTTCCTGAATCACGTCGAGGTGAACGGCAGTCAGTGGTTTTAATTGATAGAGTGTGTTCTCATTATATTTCAATTTGCATGTTGGGTCTCGGGAGTGTGTGTGGGGGGGCGGACGAGGGGGGGTTTGCTAATTGCTAGCTGGACTAGAAACTCCGTGTTGAACTTCTCTTTTACCTTGCTGAAAGCCACCATGTCTTCTCAAAGCGCTGCTTCGTCTTTGTCAGGGCCAGGTGGAAATTTGCAGCACGATTCTAATTGGACAATGTCTCAATGTCTCTCTAATGCTCAGCAATCACTCACGGGTCAGATTAACAGAGGTTTCCAGACGCTCTAGGTTTAATGCACGGCGCCGCTCTATCACTCAGTGGTGCGAGGCAAGAAACAAATAATAAAGAAATCCTCAGCTAGCTCAAACGGCCCATGCGGTCGCTTCCACCAGAGACGCATTACTTCAGTCTGTCAAGAAAACTGAATTACTTGTCATTGGTGCGGACTGGAACACATGTACTCTGACTTCACTGAAGCTAATGAGTCATGAATGCAACATGTAAGCGATATTCTGCGTGACCAGACGCTAGTCACGCTTGGCACAGATTAGCCGGTTTTGCGCGGCACACTTATTTGGCACAGTTTCCGGTACCCCTGTGATATCTCCCTTACACAGAGCTTACTAATTCTGACATTTCTGCAAAACTGTGGGGTTTACAGTCTGGGACAACCGCATTTAGAAGTAAGACGATTACAAGCCAACCGTAGATCTGCGGCGCAAGCACAGATACACATGTAGACATCGGCACAGTAATGATTCAACTAGCATTTTCACCACTGGGTGTTTTGTTGAAACTGACTGAAGGGGATGAGACTAAAAATAATAACGTGATACCAAACATTTACCCTGGTAAAATATTATCATTTACACATTTTGGTAAAATTGGGCACCGTTTGGCAGTTTATGCAGAATGATGAGAATTATGGAAGTAAATGTGCAGAAGTTAATACTTTATAGGTGAATTTGTTTATTTAGGAATAAGTGCAAGAACTAAACGGTGCATTAACTAAAATAAAATGATTGACAGATTTTTTGAATCATGAAATATCTTAAACTGTTTTATTAATCGTTTTACTGTTTGTTTATCGATTTAATATTGTTTCTGAGGTACCAGATGCCGGTTTTATACCCAAATTATTGAAGTTGTTCCTCCCTGCTGTACATTTAGGCTGCTGTAATATAATGAACTTTACTGATTTGTGTTGCAAAGTGTCTCAGACAGGAAACCAACACCGGGAGTAACAAAGAACTGACAAATAAGTACCGTCAGAACACAAAAGCTGGCAGCTGGGATGCCGTGCCTAAGTATGTACTTGAGGGTGGTGATTTGATCCCACGTGGGGGAGGGAGAGGACAGGAAGAGATTGATGACGGTGCCCCAAAACAGACAGATAATACCTGATTGAGCCCTGAAGGTATCGGGTCTAGCGCGGCATACACTGGCCTATAGGTGAGCAGTACCCCCCCCAAACGCCCCATGCAAATTCATGGGACACATTAAAGGATTATTCCCAGGGAAGTTGTGCCAACATAGCCCAGAGCGCCGCACATCTCCTGAACCGAACATCGCTCGCACCTGGGAGAAAACCCACATACGCCGCAGTCAGCATAGTCATTTGTAAAAGAGCCGCAAAGTGCGTTAGGGGAACGTGCATGCGCACAACGCAAACAAGCAGGCATGCAGACAGATAGACAGACGCATGCAGCGATAACTAGGGCCAGATGCTATCGTTTCTGCGTTTGCTACATCGCATATCTGTGATGCTTTGTTGAATAAATTTTTTTATTTTCAAACTGGTATCTGAAAGCGTCATTTAATGGAAAAATGCTTTCGTTTTGTTTTAGGAGATTAGTACGCTAGATTTGTGGACTAGGTTAGTACGCTAGATTTATGGATGTGGCCGTATCCATGCAGTTGCTAAGACATTCTGAGTGTTTTTTGCATGTTGCTGTGCATTTGCTAAAGTGCTTTGAGTGTTTGTTGTGGGTTTGCTTTATGGTTTCTTATGTGATACGTTCTTTGAATGCGTCTCTGTGTTTTTAAGTCCATGTTATTGTCAATCAGGTGAAAACCAGAAATCATTTATCATCTACTAACAGCAAGAAGAATAATTTGGTCATTTATGTTCTTGGCACAAACTACTATACATGTAATATTAAGGGTTTGTGGATTGTTTAAATAATATACATGTTATACTGACCACTAAATTCACATAATTTCCTGTCGTTTCTAGTAATTTCTAGAAAATGAATAAATAACTGGCAGAAAAGACACACAACTGTCCCAAGACTTTGTAGATGTTTGTAATTGAAACATGAGCTTATATTGAATTTACAAGCCCATTTTTTAGTAGTTTGGAATAAGACATTTGAATAGCTTTGATGAGCACATTGGCGGAGGTGGCATGAGAAGTATTAATCTGTTTGAAGTAACTCCCCTAAACATTTTCTTTCTCTGTTATTCCTTCCTTTCATTGAAAACCACAGCTGCTTTGTTGAAACATCTGAGCAGGCCAGCAGCCAGAGGAATGTGGAAATAGGTGTGTGTGTGTGTGTGTACACCTGAGGCAATGCTCTGGTTATATCTCTGTGGTGTAATCTTCATACTTCGATCACCTACCAGTTTGACCTTCCTAAAAGATCTGCCTTCGTTCTAACTGAAGGAAGGTTCTGGAAAGGTTCCATCAAGAACGCTAAATTGCTTTGTTACTGCAAATAGTTTGTTGCTCCATGATGGTATTAATTTGGGCAGGATGTATTTTTAATGTGCTTGAATGCTACTTTTTGTTGTGACCCCAAGAATCAGAGTTTGGTTTGTTCCATTGGTGTGAACGATGGTTTGCGAATCCACTCCACTGTGGTTCACAAATAGAATGAAAGCAATATGGACAACTTGCAAAATATGAAGTACAATTTGCTTGTTAATAGTTTGATATTTCTTGATTGGCCCAAACAACTTTTGACAAGACTTTAACTTAAAAATAACATTTCTAAAGGTTCATATAAGACACAACACAGCATTCAGTTAAATTATTTAATAAATATTGCAATAGTTTTAATAGCTTTTGCATATTGCAGTATTCCTGTAATGTTGACATATTGTGCAGTCATACTGTGTAGCTGTCTTTTTTTTGTGACAATGGATCTTGCATGTGCACGTTTTGATGGCATAAATTAAATTGGCATGTTTGAGACTTGGTGCAACTGGTAGAGCATTGTGTTAGCAATGCAAAGGTTGTGGGTTCGATCCCAGGGAACACAAGTACTGATAATGAATGTATACCTCGAGTTCACTGTAAGTGGCTTTGGAATGTCAGTGTACTAACCACATGTCAGCACAATAATACCCACAATGCATTGCAGGCATACAGTAGCTGAGAGATTCACTGTAGCTCCGATTCCCTCAGCATGTACAGTTGATTGCCTGTGCCGGCACGCACGTGTGGGGCAGATGGCAGAGGGCTGCTGGATAATAGATCTCAATATTAACTCAAAAGCATGCTGGGTGTGTTGCTGTATGACGCTCGGTGGAGTAAGAGAGAAGCATTGACCTTCTGTCCTGTCATTTAGCCCCTCACGCCCCCCCGCGCTGCGCTCAAATTACTTTGTTTTACCCAATTAAAGGAGACGGCTGAGCGCGGCGAGCGTGGACATTTTTCGCTCTGTGACGCGCGCCGCACTCTCGCCTGGACACGCGTGACATTAGCACTCCGTCACCGGGAGATACAGGGAGACGGATGGAGAAGGCGGCAGGAAGTCGTCTGCGCCTCCCGAGACTGATGTGGCGGTGACACCTTGACTGCTGTCTCACTGAAACGAGCAGAAAAACGTCACCGCCGGCTGTCTGCGCTTCATTTGCGATGTTGCATCACTGCAACAGATAGTGGATCATTTTGGTTTGTATTGACTTTTGGTTTTGAAGGAGTTTTTGGTTTCCTATTGATGCGTGTTGATAGAATAGAATAGAAATTCTTGTTTTTGTGAAGATGGTGAAACTGAATGTGTGTTGACTATAACCGAATATATTCCAATTATATTTCTTCCTGTTCTCATTTCTGCATAATTTGGAGACTCTGTCTTTGTAAGTTTGAAACTAGAAAGACAGACTTTGTTTAAAACAATTGGTGAAGAAATTTCTAAAGTGTGACACTGAATAAATTTGACCATGGGATTTTATTTTTTAATTTAATTAAGTCCCTCATTTTATGTGGAGCCACAGAAATCATGTGTTTCCTGGCTGTAAACTTCACTCACGATTGCATGGGTGTGTCTCTCCTTATCTATTATTTGTGATAACATACAAATACTCAACAAAGCCAATGCAGTTTTTCTGTTTTTAGAAACGGTGCAATTCCTGCACGCAAACGAATCGCAGGATGACAAATGCACCCAAGTTTTCCCATTCAAGATCAAGAAACGAGAAACACTAAGACTTCCTTTTGTTTCCTTTCCTATCTGATGACAGAAGCATGTAGCACAAAGACAATGTGCTGGAGTTAAGCACGTGTGTGTGTGAGACGGTGGAGGGGTTTAACAGCCATGCGAGCACAGATTATGTGCTTGAAGGGGTGGAGGCCCATGCCAGTAGTGACAGTTGGACGGGGAATTGGTGGGGGCCAGAGCCGTGCGGCACGGACCCGGCTCGGAGGACCCATCGGGTTAGAATCTCATCTCCCCCTCGCGGCAGCGCCTTGCAGGGA
>JBAJNP010007169.1:0-16500 GCA_036877545.1 Yasuhikotakia modesta | reverse complement strand
AGAGAGAGAGAGAGAGAGAGAGATTGCAGCCCTAATGAAGCAGGCATAAGAGGGGTTGTTTGCTATCAGGAGGCTAATTACCTCAGCACACAGGTCTCTTTCACACACAATCAGATTTGTGTGTGTGTGTGTTTGTGTGTGTCGGACCCCCATCCTTGCCCTGATGCAGGAAATCCTGGTCTAACAATTTCTTCACCTCTTAAAGCAGGTAAAAAACAACATGCTAAAACCAATATCCACCTACACCTGTTACCTCAGAGATAAATCCACCATTCATTACAGAAGAACGTTATTAAACATGAGTGCAGATGTTCTGCAAACTTCCTGGAATTTTGTCTGGAAAAGTTTGGAAGTTTGACAGGATGGCATTGGTCAACATCTCACACTTGAGGTGTTTTGTTGTGCAGACAAGCAAAAATCATCAAAGCAGACTCTAATCATTCTGCTTCACGTATGAACTAATAAGAGGAACATCTCAAGAGCTCTGCAATCTTCTCCACCTACTCACACCTTTGAAGATCTTCTTCACAGCTGATAATGAACAGCTCCAAAGATCACCTCACCTCGCAAATGGAGTAAAACTACAATGCGACATGGATTTTGTTTGCCAAATGAAACCAGTCTTCCACACAAATGCCAGCGTCGCTGTGTGGTAACAGACTCCAACAGACAAGCAGTCACAGAGGTCGTCCTGCTAATTAGGACAGGCGCAGAGTTTCTGTGCATCCGCTCGTGCTATTTACACAAACAAAACAAAATGTTGCTTTTGAACTTTGTGGCTGGGGCTTGTTAAAGGAAGCGCTGCTAAAGACGCGTCAACAGACAGAAGCAGGTGGGTTTTATCGAGCGCTGGGAAAGGTCAGGGTGAGATTCTGTTCTGCACACACAGAGACGAGCCACAGCTGCAGTCTCTGTGTGGCCTCAAATGAGTTTTATATGAGAGAGAGAGAGACGGAGAGAGAGCGAGAGAGGCTGGTATGCAGCATTGCTCTCCTCTGAGCTTTTGTTTTGGTGTTATTGAGCCAGTGACAAGTGTGAACTGCCATCTATCCATCAGACACTGTCAATCTCATGAGACGCCACTCAGACACACAGCTAATACAGCAGAAATGATCTCAGCCAACCTGTGACTCTCTCATCCATACTTTATTTCTACCTTATTCTCATTTTGTTCATTTTTTATAACTGTTTCCTAAATGTGCGGTCTTTACATTTTCTACTTAATATATTCATCTTTTTATTATTTTTACTCCTTTTGCTGAGTTCTGTCTGTCTGTCTGTCTCAGTGCTGTGAAAACAGAAAGTTGTACAGTTGTTCTGAGTGATAAAGGGCAAACACATTACTGTGGGCTTTAACACAATGTCTGGGTTTGGAGGTAAAGCCGGGTCAATGCTGTTGGGCTCCCATATGAGGTCATTAAGGTAGATCAGCATTTGTGCAGTATCTGTACAAACAGTGTTACAGCACAACACAACCTCCATTCAGATTTCACTGGGTCCATTGACAGAGTCTGATGGACACTAGCATAAACCTCATCAGACCGGGAGCTTGTTTATTGGCACACTGTCATGTGCCAATAAAACCAACAAAAACCCACAATGCATTCAGAAAGTATTCAGACCCCCTTTACCTTGTTTCTTTTTAATAAATTTAAAGTGAATGTAGATTCATGATGAAAATAATTGAACAAATGTGATATCAGGCTGCAACATAACAAAAAAGAAAAGGGTTCTGAACACATTCTAAATATCCTGTGCATTTTTATATAGTCACGAAACATTTACAGCAAAGCAGAAAAAAATCACTTTGCCTGGAGTGTGTGATTCAATCACTTCCTCTGTTTTAAGCTGAAGGGCTTTATTTGAAACGGCACAGCAAGACTCTGTAATATGTCCATGTCTGCACCAGCTCCACAGAGCGGCTTCTCAGAACCGCAGAGCAAGGGGCACAATTTACAGAAAACAAACACACATAACACTCTCAAAAGCTTGTAGAAATTAACAGATGAGATTTATGTCAGCCACTAATGATCTCACTGATGGGATAAAAGACTTTATATAAACCGTTAGAAAGGAAATTACAGAAAATCAATCAGACATGAAAGACCAATAACGTGTCTTGTTTGCATGTCCTTATTTATAGAAAGGTACGAGTTTGTTAAGACTTCAGTCTGGTCCAGTGAAGTCTGTTACTCTCAGAATGAAGATGAAGTTTATTTTTGGCTATGGCCAGGTGTTATTTCAAGGTTAACTCAAGCATTGCCTTTACGTTGTTTTAACATAGCGGCCTTCAGAAAACTTACATCTAAAGATGCATACAGTTTTAATGCTGAGATATGAGTGTTGCGCAGAACTTCACTGATTACGGTTCAATCGATGCGGCGGTTACTTCACCTGCCTGCCAAGTGCAATATCAATCTGTCAATAAACAGGAGGGTGGATGAAGACGTGGCAGCAATGCATTGTGGGATGCGATAGACCGGCGAGTTCAGACTCGATTGATTTGTCTGTATTTGTTTTTCTCTTTGAGTAAGCAGATATATCAGTGCTTTTCGTTTCATCTGTGGCATATTACCAGAGCGCCGCGGGCCATTAACATGACAACAACGATCAGGAAAAATGCAGCCGGGGTTGTTGAGGTTTGCACACAGAGCTCAAGTTTCAAACGTGTTCGGTTTTTGAAAGTTACAGCGAACACAGATTAAATCATCTGTGAACCAACGCCTGACGCCAGGGAGCTAATCAACCGCGTCAAGCTGTGTGGAGCCAACAGAGCCGTCGCAATACATGCGGTAGAGAAAACCTGCAATACATGCTGTACAAAAAACCCACAATACATGCGGTAGAGAAAACCTGCAATACATGCTGTACAAAATACCTGCAATTCATGCTGTGGTGCAAAGAGCTTGTTGCATTTTACAGCAGTTTTAGGATTTGTTGCAACAGTGGCTTTTTCCATAATTAGCATACATGAAAACAGTGGACAGACGGACGGACGGACAGACAGACAGACGGACGGGCAGGCAGGCAGACAGACAGACAGACAGACAGATGGACGAATCCACTGTTGTCACATGTTTCCAATAAAAGTACTGCAAAAGCTAATTTAGCACGTCACTCATGCGTTTCATAAATTTATTGACTCACTAAAAAATTCTTTTTACTGTCTGTTTTAATCAAACATTTAAGAGTAAAACCAAAAGATATAAGTCAGAAAATCTCCCCTTTTCAGTAAAATCGGCTGTGGGCAATATTAGCTGAATAATGACGCACAGATGGAAAACTCCATCTGTGTCACTGCCACACTTTTGTCATCAAGTTCTCTAATTTTACATTCTTTTAGGAAAGATGGTTGTTAAATTGGGACACGGGGCTGCAGACAATAAGGGTGACGCCAGAAAACAAATACAACAAATCTATGAGGGTTTCTCTTCAGGAAAGTCTAGCTCTGGATTTTCAGAACCACGGACAGCTACAAACCACTCCACACACAGCTAAGCTGTAACTGACCAATCAGCTCTGGCCTCAGAGTAATGCAGCAAGCGCATGCAAATGCATGGCCTATATTAACCTCTACAATCCCTAAGGCATACCGTATTTGCATACCAAATTCCTGCTGATCTCCATGCATCATAATTGCCAATATTTGGAATCCCAGCATATCCCTGTCATCGAGCAGAAGCGCAGTATTCTGGAGTTTTCCCTGTGCATCGGAGGAGCGGCACTGTGCTGCGGACAGGAAGTGGCATTTTCAAAATACACTGACTGGAGCAATGCCAGTTTTCCCTGTACTACAGGATTAATTGTTTATATCATCACTCTCATTGACAGGATTAACAGTCGGGTCAGCTGGCCACCGCAGGGCTACACAAAACAACCACAGGAAGAGACACAAGAAAGACTAGCAGAATAATGGCCACTTACTGTAGCCAACAATCCCACTGAGCTCACAGCTATTAAACCACTGATCCTATTCAGAGAACATACAGACCACTGGCATCAGAGTGCTGCTTATATGCACTGGCACAGAATAAAGCGTTTGATTATGATTGCTTGTGTTATAATGGGTGGCAAAATTTGACAACAGCCAAAATAAACTGATCAAGTCTAGTCATCCGTTACACTAGTTGATTAGTAAGGTTTATACAGAATTGTTTGTACAGTTTTGTGTGTTCTTTGGAAATTGAGCCGCTGACTTTAGCTGCAGTACACATGCCATGCGACCCATTTAATAATCATTATTATTTCATTTGAACCAGTGTTTGTGTTCTCTGGGAATCAAACCCAGGATTTTTTGTGTTGTCAGTGCCGTGCTCAGCTGAGCTACAGGAACAGCAGTTAATTATACAAACACAGTTTTGTACCACCCCATTTTGTTCTCTCAAATGGTGTCTGTCTGTGCCTCTGATGAGATGTTGTGCATCACAACCACAATGTGTTTGGGGGGTAACTGTGTTTGCAGCTCGAGGGGTAACAGAAACCCAGTGACCACCACCAGCTTGTCATGGGACAGCCATCTCTGAATTACACACGTCACTCACACCCTGTGTTTGTTGGTTACCCTCAGTAGGCTCAGTACCTGTGGGGTTTATCCTGCTGTGATTATTTACTGACCAATCACCTGTGCTGACTGTGGGTTAATAACATGACCCGACCTCTGAAGACATCTGACATGACCTGCTGACACAGTGAAACCTCAGCGATCACTGACCACCAGTGTTTCTAATGGATGGATGATCAACACCCATTTTTTTCTATTATCTGAAACTGTATCTATTCCTGCAGTCCTGCCAAAACAGCTTAAGATAATATCACAAAAACTCTTTATGTGAGTGATGAAATCAGACTCAGAGGGGTTACAGGTTACTGAGAAAACTCTGCTAATGAAAATAACAAACATCGCTCTCCCAAATCATTTAAAGATGAGAATACTAACAAACAGTGTCACAATACATCTTCAGATGTTGTTTATCTTAAAGAAATGGCTAATTGATTACATTTATTTGACAACCACCTCAGACAAATTTAATCTGAGGGCAGATTTAATTCAGGACTGCAGATCCAATTGACAAGATAAAACAAGCCTCGTCTAATCTACCTATAAATTAGCACAAAAACCTCATTAAAATAGGAGCAGACAACAGCTACCCAAAACACAATTATTCTAAAGAGAAAACTCTAATATCAGATGCAAACCTTTTCAGACACAAAGCTACATTCAGCTAAATTTAGACACAAATGACATTCAATTCCACCCTCAGTTTTACACTCTTCTTCTCTCTATCACCCGGATTTCCAGCTTTGCTTTCATGTTTATCTGGCCATCCCTGAGAAACCCATTACTGGTCTTTCTCTCCGATGCCTGCAGCAAACAATACCAGAACCGGGTTGGTGTTCAAGTCAGATAAATGTGAGTGAGCAAAGCATTAAAACCAAGGGTAAAGCTGCAAATTCTGAGTGCTGAGAGTTTCTAGATCTCTTTCTAGAAGAACAGGCCCAATAAAATAAATGGTAATAATAAGTATCAATAATTATCCATTCAGAGAGACCACATAACCCCAACATCCAACACACACAAATATTTGCTTTAAGTTGACAGAACAAAACAAGTAAAATGCGGGCGCACACACACACACACACAAACACACCACACACACACAAACACACACACACACCACACACACCACACACACACGCACACACACAAACACACCACACACACACACACACACACACCACACACACAAACACACACACACACATATTAAATTCATGTAGATCAGGTTTATCTCCATATGACCTCAGCATTTGCTTCACTCTGATGGTTTGAGCAGATATCATAACACAACTGCAGGATGCTAGCTGTCGGCACTGATGCATTCTGGGAGATGTAAACGGTGGCGAATCCTGTAACATTCGGCTTCTGATGTTGGATGAAAAAACCTTGAGGTGTATCATGCTAATGCGCTGCTAATTGCTAATGAAGGAGATCAGGGCATGAATTACTTGCCAGTAATGAGCATCAATCCTTGCTATCTGTTCCCAACATTTAGCCGGAGTTTCATCACCTTGAACTCTCACAAACAAAACAACATCTTTCGCCTGTTTTTGTTTGCCTCATCTCACTCTCACTGACTGACTGTTTAACAATCAAACTGAGATTGTAAAGCACTTGCCAGGAGGTCCGTGGAGGGTGGAAGAAATAAAGAATAATAAGAATTGTGCCCTGACAAAAAATAAACTAATGAATTCCCTCGTGCCTCAAGTTGCGGTTAGCGTCGCATTTGTTTGCTAATCTCTGCCAGCTAGCTTTCAGAGTTAGACGTGTTGATAAATCAGGCTCCTGAAACTACTGTTCTGCTAACGCTACGTTTGACCCCCAATGATTCACCCACAAAAACACGAGGCCCATTAGTCACAGATGCACCACACCCCCTCCAACAACATGAAGTAAGAGGACACTGAATAAATCTCTCCAAAATGAAATGTTTTCACAGCGACCGCAGGCTGATGGGCTTGTGTTTGAATAAAGGTCACTTTTATTAACAGACGATCATTTCACTCCGCGTGCTGTAGAGAGCGAGTTACTCATTCTGCCTAAAGCAAGAGCGACGGATTTCGTGATTTATTTTAATGCAATAAATAAAGGCAGAAAGAAAAACAAAAAAGGGAAAAATCGTGCATCATTTCCCAGTTGAGTTCATTGCTTAATAGCGCTAATGAAGCTAACACAGTAATTAATGCAGTCGGTTTTCCCCTCCCTGCCATTTAAACAGTAGCACCATTTAGTGGAAACCATTTTACTAGCCTTCTTCTAACATGAACAAACAGAGGCAGGACACAGCGGTGGAGCAGTGGACAGAATCAGACCCGGCTGCCTCCAAATGATCCCTCTTCTACTCCGAGCGCCGCGGGAGCACCAACATTACATATCACTCCAGCCTTTACACAGAAAACCAACATACAAACCAAACATCTGTTATTTGTGTCGTTAATGAAGAACCTCATCTCATTTCAAATCCATCAATCTTCAATGAAACACATGAGAGTTTTTACAGATTATTGTTGCTGTTTATTTATGTTTTTTACATGCAGTGAATGGCGACTGAGACAGACAGTCTATCATATACTGAGCCATTAATGTCAGTCTGTTATATGGGTTAAAACAAGAGATTTTTTACAAAAATCTCAGTGGCTTATCAAAAAATCATATCTTGGATAAGGATCTCCAAAATTAGCCTTATATAAAATCCAAAAAAATTAATAAAATTTGGCAACAATGGTGTCATAGATTGTAAATCTGTAGCCCATTTTAATTTGTTCCAGCTAATGTTTAGCTAATTGAGCTGGATTAGCTAACGTTGAGCAAAAGATACTGATTGGTTCTTTTAACTGTAAGGCGGGGCTTCATTACGACTGCCAGGCAGCGCTGTGATTTCACTCATCCATTTCTCTACAAATGGTCCATTTCCTGTTTGTCTGTGCGGGACAGTAAAATCCACACACTTCAGTTGCTCTATTGCAACTCTATTGCATTTTCCTCCTTTGGCAGATGCCGTCATGAGTAACTCTGGTTATGAACTGCCAGAAGGAAAGTGATGCAAAAATGCAAAAATAACTATGTGGAATAAAAGAAATAATTTCTGGGAAACATTTTACGTTTATTTTCTCTGGCATCTGCGTTCCACTATGTTCAATTATTCAATTTATTCAAACGTTATAAACAACATCTGCCTTGAATTCTGGCAACAAGCTTGAGCTCGGTGTATCTCACTGAAGACGGTTTCTCACTGTTCTTACACAGTCCTGATTCTGGCAGGACTTTAGTGCCTGACCTGATGCCCGCCGTCAAACTGAAGTGAAACTGGTTTGTGGAAACGGGACTTTCCCTGTCAGAACTACCTGAAGTGACAAACCAGGTTGTGTTTAGACAAAAGCTGCAAAGGCCTCTTTCTAGTTACATGTCTTTAACCCCCTGCGTTGTCGCACGCAGTGAATGTGACATAAAACACACACACATTAAACTGTGTGGCAGTACGCCATTGATCGCTCACTGTAGAAGCTTCTTCAGAATCATTAGTGCTTCTTAAAAGACAATTACCCCTGCGGTGGCCCTCCTGTGGCTGAGATTAAGAGCACAATAAACGGTCATGATCCCTTTACCATCATGGAGTGAGTTTGACAAATACGAGCACCAATGTTTTAGTTTTACCCTGCGCCTCACAACATGTTTACCAGCAATTATGATAAATGACATTATAAAGAGTTTCTTTGTACTCATACATGAAAAATGCAATAATTACCATTATTTACAGATTTACAGAAGTCCTGTAAGCAGAGCTCACAGCATCCTACACACATTAATACATATCTGTGGCTTTACTTATACTGTAAATAAAAAATAAAATATCATTTATGCATATGAGCTTTGAGCTCTTAACCTCATGAACAATCCTGAGTTTCAATTAAGCAAAAATCTTAAATCTTTTCCACTGCAGCACAATGTACAGGTGGCACGGAAACGAGGTGATGGGCAAACTTTCTTATTGGTTATGAACTGATATACATTATCCATAGTCCCATTTCTAATGCCGTCTGCATTTTCCCTCACACCGGGCAAACACACTCCCTGCAATATGCAAACTGACTTTAAAATGGCCGAACAACCCATGACCATGACAACACAACACACCACATTCAACCCAAAACGCCCAACATGTCTTTAACAACCATTCAGAGTCACAGTACATTTCAGTTCATGTTTCACTCAGCATGACGATGCGCAAATGAGAAATGTGTTTCCTAATCGGAGGAAAAACTTTTCAGGAAAATGTTTTGGATAGCGTTCTGCCTTCCGTTCCACGGGCTCAGAGATGAACGATTTCAGGTAAATAAGAAAGCACACTACAGTGTTGTTTACAGTGAGCATTAGGGCATGAAAGAGGTTTAAGAATTAAAGAGAAGGAGATGAGTGGATGGAATCTAATCGTTTTCAAGCTGTTTTAACAAACAATCGGAGGCGAGGAGAGAAACACACCTCGTGTCAACGGAGGGCAAGTTAGCGCTGCTTTTATATTCTTTGCATACCTGTCCAACAGCCGGGGATAACATTAATATTTATAGAAACCAAAGACCAGGCTGGATTTAGCGTACTTTTAAAATCCATTTTCCTCCCTTAATGCTCTTATCAGACTTTTTCTCCCCTCGTTCTTTATTTCAAAGCAGTTATATCAGTTATTCACCGCTGTGCTGAACTGAGAGGTTTAGAGGCAAGAGACGTCCAACAGATGCCCTTCCTTCTGTATTTAAAACATGTTTATTTCATTTAAAACTTACTTTGCAACCCACATCTAAACTTTTCATAGTATAATTAACCTTCATATTAGGTTACAGTGTATACACACAAACACACAGATTATATCTATATCTATATCTATATCTATATCTATATCTATATCTATATCTATATCTATATATATCTATATCTATATCTATATCTATATCTATATCTATATATATCTCTCAACACACAAGAATAAACCCTAATGCTCACAACACCTCATTTTGTATTTAAGCAGCCACACAGCTGCTGAATGTATTAGGACACGCAATAACACCCCACAACCATAAAACCACACGGTCAATTAAAGGAGTACAGGGACGATTGTTGCTGCAAAGACACTCCACAGACAGCAGTCAAGAGCAGGACAGAAGATATAAACTGATCTGCATGACAGTACTGATGTACTTTGTCAGGCAAGGCAAGCTGCACACTGTAATAATGTAACTCACCACAGTCAGGATATTAATAAAACGCCAAATGACACGATTACCAAACCTTCCCAGTTCCCCTGTCAGTTCTCTCAACCCTTCACACTGTGTGTGTGTGTGTGGCCTGTGAGCTCTTTAAAATATTCATGGCTAATCTTAATAAGCATGTCTGTCTAAAGTTTGTTCTCCACTAGACAGGACAGATGTCTCTCCTTACTTACTCTAATTATCCTCAAGTTTAAATTCCTATTTGCTCACGCTTAAAGAATCCTTAAAGCAGGAATGTGCAAAAAAACACCATTATCCTGTAACTAAAAATATGATGTCAGCGTGTCTGATGTCACTCGTGCACTAATGAAGCTGTTACACGATTGGCTATTAAAGCTCCCAAACTAGAGCCCCGGGCCCCCACAGATGTTCCCACTGGGCTTAGTGACGGCCTTCTAATTTCCCGTCGCATTAAACTAAGACTGGAGTCCAAACACATAAAGACTGCAGCTGCTAACAAGATGCCCCCCTTCTCCCGTTTAATTACACATCTAACAAACAATTAATGAGATCAATATATGATGGGGGGCTGCCACAAGGGAAAGAGAGAGAGAGCGAGAGTGAGAAAAAGAGAGAGAGAGAGAGAGCAAAGAAAGAACAAGTGTATAAGGACACAAACAAGACATTTTAAGGCTAAAGAGGCTTCAATTATCTGGTTTAAGTGGCTGGAAAATGCTGTTTTCGTAACCATATGTTAGGGACAAATCTGTACCCAGAAATCAACAGAACCTGAAATTCAGGGTTTTGCTAAATTCTTCTGCCTCACACGCAATCCCACAATGCAATGCGATGGACCGTCACTGTCTATAATTTCTATATAACTTCCCCTTTTTGGGCAGTAGACAGCACTGTGATAAAAAAGTCACTTATTTTTTGTACACAAACTATGAACTGTACAACAAATTTCCACTTTGGGGACACAACAGCATTTGTGACATTTTTAGATTTTGCAGTGCTCTATTAAAACTGAAACACACACACAGTAACAGCATCCACTGGTTACATCTCATCTCATCTCTCTGATTCTGCCCCACCATCTTCAACGTTTTAAAACTAGGCCACTTTCTAAAATAAAGCAGAGGGGGTGGGGGGGCATTTCAGCTGATCCTATAAGCTATAATCTTATCTAACCAAGCATGAAAAATGCTTATTCTCTCATCCCCCCTCAGTCTTATGTGCAGCGACGGCTTGATTACTCCATTAATCACGTACAGAAAGAAAAGTAAGAAATGTGTAACAGAGAAAAGGGGTGATTCCTGAACTGAGCTAACTCCATACGTCTTTACATGGAAATTATTATCAATATAACAATAAGTAAATAATGTAAGTGAAAAATGAGCATGAAATAAATTAAACTGAGAAACTGAACTAATATTTTCTTGCCTGAAGATTTATATCAGAACAATCTAAGAACGTTCTGTAGAACATCTTGAGAACTTCAGTAGAACCAAAAAAATCTGGACTAAATATTTCACATCCCAAACTTGTTTCCTTCTGATGAGTGATTTAAAAAAGGTTTTGCCTTTCATGTCATGATATTTCTTGTCCTAACATTTAAAACAGGCTACAGAAGTGTAAAATCAATAACCATTTTCTTACTCCCAATCTTTACAAACATCTCGCAGATGAGACATTTCCTCTGAAGAACACAGTGTAGATGTTGCGTCTACAGCAGTGATTTTCTCCCGGTGCAGAGCAGCTATAATCAGGCATGTCTGTGTGCAGTCGGCTGTCCCTAATAACCCCTTTAATTACACCCATTTAACTGGGGGGCAATTACCTCCTCACCCAAAGGGCCTGTTAGTGTCAGATAACTGTTTATTAAATAATTGAAGTACACAGAGAGACATATAAACTGATCGACTGACAGACAGAAGTCTCAGAGGTCTGGGGTAATATTAAATAAAAACCTGCCCTTTGACTTTATCATAATCTCATCTTCCCTAAACAAGTCAGGATTGTCATTTTAAACAGATCTGACAGGTTCAGTATGACAGAGCTGTCAGTAGCAAAGATCAGGCTAAGAAGCTAACCTACCCACTTTGTCTCCAAAAACTGTACTGCCAAACTTCACTCTGCCTCACCTGTATACCTGTGTGTCACTGCCTGCCATTTCCCTCCCAAACCTACAACGTTTTACAAAGTTAAATGCTTTCTATAGACTGATGGATGTAGCATTTAAAATCTGTAACACTGAACTTTAGAGGGCTGGCCAAACGTGTTGATTAGATGGGGGTGTCCATGTGACGTGATGTATCTATCCTAGTGCTGGGAGTGTCTTATGTCTACATCACAAAATATCACTTTTTTCTGATAAAGGCCTGCAAAAGTTCACAGACAGTTAATGTCTTTTTCAGCCTTGATGTTGGATTGAACAGAAAAGAACAGAACGAGACAAACCCTCACCGTACCAACTCATGCATCACTTTCATTTAGCCTCATTAACTTACACAGCGGCCAAGTGAGCTACAATACCATGACTCTTCCCCCTCAATGATCTCTGATGATAATCGAGTCTCAGAGGCCGACTCGCACGGGTCAGTCATCGCCCACAAGGTCGCATTCCTGCGTGGAAAAGCGCAACTCAAGCGACTCTCAGAAAGAGCTGCGGTAAGTTAAGTCAGCGGTAGCAGGTGTCACTTGTAACCATCTGCTGGTGGAATGATATCAAACAGGAAGTTACCTGAGAGAACATCCTGCCAACTCTCTTTAGTCAAACATCTGTCTGACAGATGCGTCAGGGACCAGACGAGCGTGAGACGGAAGTGAGAGAGAAAGAAAAAACAGTGAGGTCTGGTTGCTGGCACAATCACGCAAGATAAACGGCAGAATCTGTTGCTTTATTAAAGATTGTCTGCACCAGCCAGTTCCTTTCCAGGAGGATTTCATTAGTAGCTGGAGAGATTGGCCCAGGTGTCTTAGAGGAAACCACGTGGTTCTCTTAGTCTCATATGGAAGGAGACTCATGTTCGCTTAGCTTTGCCAAAACGGAAAAACGATTCTTTCGCTGGGCTAATTACAGATAGTCCCGTCTGGCAGCAGGAGATACCATAATTCAGACATAACCAAATTAACATTGTCATTGCATTTCTGGGTCCATGGCGTCAACATTTGGCTGCCTTTAGCCTTCTGTCCGCAGAGCAGAAACAGACAAAGACCTACAGTATGAAGTCCAAACAGAAAGATGAGTTCTGTGACTGTACTGCGGTGAATCAGCTACACGCCCTGTTCTGGCTGATTTTCATCAAAAGCTCCAGCCTGGAAAACAGGGTCAAGAATCAACAATAAATCAAACTCACTACGTTGTAACAATTGCCTAGAATTTACAAAAATGTTCTCTAAGCATTTAGCATTTTACAACAACAGACTGGGCTGATTTTAAACAGTACTGAGGAAGTTTCCATCTATGTTTGCCTCTTATTGGCTGGTTAGTCATTATTCAGTCCAGAAAATGAAAAAAGGACACAAGTTATGATTTAAACTGGTTTTAAAAATCATGAAAAACATTTCACTCAAGTGACTCTAAACAAATGACCGGTACTATATGAGAAAACTGCATAGGAGACAAAGAAATGACTCAAGAGTTGGTACTATGCGAATAAGATAGACGTAAAAGAATTAAAGACAAACACAGTTGGAATGTTATTAGTTTTCCCTAAAGGCTTGTCTGTATATATAAGGCTTAATATATTGACATTTATGAAATGTGAAAATTCAATCTATGATTAAGTCAACATGCATGAAGGGAGATGGATCAGCAACACAGTTATAACATCTAAACGCACGTTCTTAACATCTGCTGTCAGGGTCAGTCTGTCACCAATTTAAATCTACAAACACAGGAACTAAATAGTCTTTGTGAGCGGGTCCGTATGTGATTGATGGTTTTGTAGGCGGGTTCGGAGCCCTACATCACCACCCACAGTGGGCTCTGTTTTATTTTTTCCTCCTTGTTTCTCAGAAAAACAAGGAAGCAACCGATTCCCAAGCGTGCTTTGTTGTATATTGTCATGCTGTCTCATTCTGGGAAAAGGCTTTTCTTCTGAGGAAATCCAGGCAAACCGACCTCAGCATTTCCTCAACAAAATTACTTTCTTTTAAAATATCATGCATGAAATGTCAGTGCTACCTTTTGGATATTACAAAACAAGTTGGCCCGAGAAACACCACCTGTGACAGCCCTAGGCTATGTTTTCTGTCTGTAAACCACACTGGGTGGGTGGGGTTTAGGCAAAGGGTGTGTGTTTAAAGTTAGCCCAACAGCTGAAGTTGTTTACGGGCCCTTTAACACCCAACATGTTGTTGAGGCGTGGGTTCATTTCTAAAGCTCACAACGATCAATGACAGTTTCGATTGGACCCTGCCATGGCCTGGCACTACCAAGCGAGTTCAAAATGGCACAAATTTCTATTTACTGGAAATGGCTAAACGAAGGCGGCGTTACCAGTGTAACGAAGTTCTGAAGTGGACATATCACCCACAAAAACCCTCGTGTGAGCGGCGGCTCAATCCATAAATCACTTCTGGACCTGGGTCAGCATATCTTGACTGTTTCTACTGCAACATAATTCTGGAAAAGGTCATGGTGGTGTTAGCTACACACAGCATTTAATGTCCACGATTCTCAGTTCCACACATTCGTCGTGACAAACTGACTGATTCCCAGCAAAATAATTGCTTCATTTTTTCAGAAAGACGTTCTAGAATAAGTTTGCATTGTTTATTATAGTTAAAGGGCATTAGCATTATTTCAGCTTGCTTCTATAGAATAATAAAACCACACATACGTTTGTTGAGGAAGGTGGGTGGAAATGGCCATAAAATATCACAGAAATATCACATAATATCACAATCACAGATACAAAATAAACTCAGATTTTAAAACCATATGGTCACATTTATAAGACAACAAACAAGAATCATTGGAATAATAATAATTTGTGAAAACAATTCAAATCAATTTTTACACAAATTATTACTGTGATTATTGCATTATTTCTATCACAACAAATTATTTAGCTATAAATAGATTTTGCGCCTGGTTGTTGCTGCTCGTTACCAAGGAAACAAAAGCATGCTTGAGATGAATTATGGGATTTGAGAGACTGTATTTGCAATGCGCTATTTTCTACTGTAATTCTGTCAAATTACGCAAAAAGAGTAAAAGTGCATTTTAATGATGTGCATATAAAAAACTCAACTTGACGGATTAGACGGATTAGACAATAGAGTCTATTTTAAAAGTAGAGCTAAAATAATAACTTTTTTAGCTGATAAATAGAGCTATTTTATTACATAATGTTAAAAATGTCAAATGGTTAAACTAAGTGAAAGTGAAGAAAGTGTTTTAAAAAGTGCTTAAATCTAATTTCTAAAAGCACACAGGACAAAACACTGCAGAGACTGAACATGTTCTACAGAACACAGGCCAGTCAGAAAGATCGGCCGCAGATAAGACGACGCGTTTGTGGAGATGCCAGATCACATATTGGCTTTCAAAGCAGCATCAGATTTAAGCTGAAGAGCGTCACAGATGGCACTCAGATGGCGAACCCCTTAAACTGAGTTTGTAAACTCAGAAATGCAATTTACTGCAAGGACTAAAAAATACATTAGATGTTACACATATATCAGATTTTAATCAGACAGAATCAAATATCGCAAACCTTGGATTCATTGTGAGGCCTTAAGGAGTAATTTATGTAAAAGCTTTGTATACCACAGTTCGCTACATATGAGGTTAAATCTGTATAAAACGCAGAGCTGTGATTGGACAGTTTTTGTAGCATCTGTCTTAAGCACTGATAAGACAACTCAGATTTTCTACTACCCAGGCTTGTTTGTCCCCATCTGCAGCGAGACCCACCCATCAGCGGTGGATTAATGAGGGTGAGGAAGACAGTGGTGTGGCCCGCGGTGAGAGAGCCCGTGAGGAAGACCTGCCCTGTCATCTCCAGCCAGGAGCAGACGCAGCGTTGCTAACGTTCATTAGCCTCTACTGCCCAATCATTTGTTCTGTGTCAGGGACAGCCGTCTGCCGCAAGCCCCGCCTTCCTTGTTTATTAGTGTGACTGTTTTCTAGAACAGTCCAGAATAAATGTGTCCGATGGGCACCTGATAAACTCTCTCAGCCCAACCTGCAGCTGAAGCCATTGAGAAGTTTTTACTGGAAATAAAGAGCATTGATATGATAAAGCCAATGTCAGAGAGATGGAGGAGAGAAAGAGAGGGAGACAATTTTCTCCAGATTTAGGAGAAGATGGTGATAACCAGCCCTAACCAGCCAAACCCTGTATCTCCTGGTTTCATCTAATACTCATCTACCCATGGAGAAAAGCAAAGATAATACAGTGATAAGAGGCTATAAGTGTGTGCGTATATGTGTGACACACACACACTTTTTTCTGCATTAACAGGCAGCAAACACTTAATCAGATCAGCACTGATGTCACTGACATTCTTAAAGCCAGTGGCTGAAATCATCAGTGTGTGATGTTTGAGCTCTTCTCTGGTTGAATTAATTGTTTTAATTATACTCTCCTGCTGTGTGAACACAAACCCTCACTGTGAAGTGACACACAGCATTCTTACTAACACACACTCGCACACACACTCACTCACCCACACTTACTCCCACACACACACACACCCACACACACACACACTTACTCACTCCCACAT
>JBAJNP010007168.1:8536-23349 GCA_036877545.1 Yasuhikotakia modesta | reverse complement strand
AATAATTTAAGGGGATTTTTGTTTTGGGCACAGCCAGGAAAGCTACATGTTACAAACATGTTAAACGCAGCATAGACATGCAGTTCCCAAATTTTCCTGAAAGCTTGAACAGAACATCATTATGTGGAGTCTGAAAGGTCATTGTGAGTGAATGAATAAGTGCTCTTCAAAACACAGTTTAAGGATCTTTCAGAATCGCTCCCCTGAGCGCCCAATTACAATATGATGGATGAGGGATCTAACTCAAAACAGCAAGCTTATTATTTTCAGCACAGCACAGATTGGAATGTCATTGGTCAGAAAGCCTCTTGTAGCAACTTCAGCACAGTTCTGTGGGTGATTAATGGCTCGGTTCTGTCATGTAGGGAAAAGTTTTAAAATACCACTTACCAACATACGAGGAAAACAGCCATCCGAGCTCTCCCAGGAATCACCTGAGCGCTAGTGGCTACGTTCGTAACTTTAGCCTGCTGGAGCGGAAGTGAATTGGAATTATTAGTTATTTCTGAGAGTTTATGAAGACAATATTGTCTTTATGAAGACAAGTATGTGCTAAATGATTTTGCTACATATTTGTTAAGGGATATGAAACTAATACAGATTATACATGCTAACAAATTGCATTCCTTCAGCGTCACTACATAGCAAAATTATAAAAACTTTCTATTATAAAGTTGAAAAGGACTTTAAATGTAGATGTGTTTTAGGTGTGTAGTGTGTTTCTGAGTTTAAACGTGTCTCAGCAGGTCTGTGGTGTGAGTGGGATGGTAGTCATTGTGGAATGTGTACACTTTGAAGTTTGGTTGTACATCACTAATGTTTCACAATTTAACATTATACAGATGGCTGTGATGACAGTGTTATGTGCTTAGATTCTGCATGATAAGTGTGTGTGTGTGTGTGTTGGCAGGGGGGTGGTGGATCAACACTGGAGCAATAATGGTAGTGTTTTAAACAACAATATACGTCAATAAACTGTATGTAGTTACAATTTTACCCAGAGTACAAAATTTTAATGCTTTATGTACCTGTTTGGAAGATTATTGCTAGGATGCTAGGATGGCTAGCTGTATCGGTTATATTCTGAGTGCATCATATTTAATGAGAACTCCAAAAACAATTGTAGTAAAAGTGCAGATAATCTATTATTTATATATTAAATGGAATTGGTAATTTGGTCTTAAAGAAAAGGAATTGTTATCAGATTTCTCAATAACTGCAGCCACGAGGTTGCAGATGATGCAGTGAATCGCATTTATAAGCATGTGGGGAGAACTGACAGCATGACCATGATTTCATTCACATATAACATCATATGTGATTCACTTCAACTGGCTGATTATGTAATAGATGTTCCATTGAGTCACTCTACTGGCAGCTGAACGCATTAGTGACTTTTGGAATGGAAATCCCCATTTCAGTTCTGCAGAAAATATTTATATACAGTTCTGCATTTTGCTTGCCCATATACTCAGTTACAGGCCTATAATTCCACACAGTGCTTTTTACAGCCATAATTAAATGTTTTATTAACACCTCAGCTTTGTAATCATTACATTTAGCCATTTTACTGTAAATTACACACTGAAATTAAAACTTGGAATTAACTTTTATAAATCCATGACATGCAAATCAATGTGGGGAATAACATTTTAGAAAACAACATCATAGGCATTAAAAAAACCATATTGCAACATGTAATTTTACCTGGACAAATTGTAAGTAGAAAATGTGATGAAAAAAACAAAACAAAAATGTCATGACATCATAGTTGCAGTGCTAGAAAACTGAAACAGTCATGTTATAACTGAAACTCGTATATAATACCTGAACTGCTGAAAATCCTAACTGCATGTTCCTCAAATCTGAACATGTGCTAAATGTACTGTATCCTTATAAACTGAATAATGACAAATGCTATGGACACACAGCCTGTGATATGTAACTTATCATCTCAGCTAGTTAGACTCTGGAATAGCATAAAGACAAAGTGTCTTTGGACTAAGATGGATAACGGGCAGTCATGCATAAATATGTCATATATGTTTCAGTCCAGGACTTGTGAAGATCATACAGTCAAAAAAGTGGAATTTCCATTACAAGCTGGTGCAGAGAACATCAAACAGCATCACAGACTTCAGTTGGCAGGGACGATTAAACGGCATTGAAGCCTGACCAGTAAGAGTCACTTCATGTTGCAGATGCATTATTTGTACATTGAAGTCCTTTCATTGAGTTCTTTCCATAAATGTTAGACTAGTTTGTACATGAACATCTTTATGTGTGGGATATATGCTGGATATACATTTTAGATGTTTTGTTTTAAGTTAAGGATGGTTAAAAATGTTTTTAAGGCTAATTTCCTTTATCCATCTATCTGTCTGTTTTGCTACTGTCAGACAATCAGTGCTTTCATTGTTGTTTTCCTGCAGTGTGATTGGTTTAAAAAGTTCTGTGGTTAGTAAATTTAAAGTTTGTTACAATTCACAGGCTGAGAATTGTAATTAGTGACTCCCTTGTTTTCTGGAACCTATAGAAGCCACACTGTACCTTAGGGTAGTGAAATGATACCACAGTAAAGATCGGTTGAGTTTTAAAGGATTAGAGTCTGACAGGAATGCCAGTCATTTTGGGTTTCAGTTGTCCTTAGGTCTCATGATGGACAGATCTGAACTCTCTCTTTCGTTCTCAGGTTCTCCTGCACATTGTGTTGATATGAAAGCTTGGCCTTTTCAGCATGTTGGGCCCTGCTTCACTTGAGTTATGTTTACAGTAGAGACATTCTGAGCACTGACTGGCAGAACAACCAATCTCTCATGCTTCGCGTCAGCAGCTCATTGCCTGTGTGGATTTTTCAAGCTTTAAAAAATGCTTTTCTGTACCCAGCCCATAATGGCAGAAACAAATAACAGCAGGTTGAAAGCTGTTGATAGCTCAGAAGAACAACTCTGACCCAACTGCACAAAAACACTGTGTAGCAGTCATGAATGAGCCTCAGTTTGTCGCATTGGAAAACAGTGGTTATGCCGTAAAATTAGCCCAAATGAACAGTAAAGTTGTCACAGTCAGGCTTGCGTTGGGCAGGTTGACGGTTCTGGTGTAGTCTGTAAATGGCAGCTGTTAACCATAAAAGTTAATACTTTAACTCTCCCATGCGGGTCATGAGCTTAACAGCCAGTATTTGGTAATGAAGTAATTGTGGATCAATGCTTTGGCTCTCACAGTCTAATCATCTCCATGTGCTGTTATAAATATGTTGCAGGTTGGATTAACTCCAAATGTAAGACACACCTTATTTTCAGTGTTATTTCCAAAGTCACTATCTGCTTTGGATTATATTGATTCTCACCTGCTTTGTTTAATATGTGCATTATAGATATTGTTTACCTCCTGGGATTGATTAATTCTAGCTATATACTGTATAATGGTGGATAGCAGTGTGAGATACATGCTCCACAATTATAAATTACCTAGTCACATTTCATACCACAATATACAATCTACAGTACAACACATGACAACTTGCCCCAATATTTGTGGAAGTTTTTTAAATGTTATTGCAAATAACTGTACATGTGAACTTATATCCGTTTTTCAGAAAGCATAGGTCATACAATTCAATATTCTGACTGTATGGGTTATAATAGAATGTCTTTATGTTCTAATTTAGAATAGAACTGTGCAGTCTAGCAGCTGGGCTTGTATTGCATTCCATCCCACTTAAAGGAATTTCCAATTTCCTATTTGGGGAGGTGGAACAGAATTCTGCAAATCCGACTAGAACAAAAGCCTGGAACTGCGATTTTGCAGAGGTGTGTGTGAAGTTCATAGTTAAAGCTAAACATTTCCTTGTACATAAATGAGCCATATATACTTGAAGACACAGGTGTGTAAAACATGGTACACAATCCTGTGTGTTGATACACCTGCAGAACAAATGCTAGCACAGCACAACAGCATTTATCCTCCACAATTTAGTTGCTAGGAGACATTATTGTTGAACACCTGCAAAGCTAATGCTAAATAAATAGCTTTGGGATGTTTATCTTGAAACGTCATCTCACCAACGGCACGCCACAAAGCTCTACAGTTCGGAACAGGGTTCGGAAATATCGATTAGGAATATCCCACATCTGACATTAAATGGAATGCAGTGTCATTCACAGCTGTCTTCCTGTGCAGGCTAACAGATACATTACACACGCAAGGAAAATCACAGCAGGCCACGAGATCTACTTAAGTATTTAATACATGCAAGATGTTGTCTGACAGCCAGAGAAACAGCAGAGCACGTTATTAGTTTGGGTAGGTTTAAAACAGTTAATGATAACCAAGGGGTTAAATTAACCTTAGTTTATAGATACACATTTACTTTCATACACACTATATGACTAGTGTTGGGGTTGATAGATAGACTAACTATAACTATGCCTTTTATAATTGTATCTTACAAATCCAAGGTTCAGGTCAAGCTAACTAGCCCTTGCACTGGGCCTCACTAGTTATATGAAGTGATAGAATATAACCAGTTACTGGTTAGCTACTGGTCTAAATTGTAATCAGATTAATTTAGCGATTAGTTGAGCAACACTTGTTGGTAATTACCAAGCCCACATTGAACCAAGCCCAGATCGCTACAGAAACTTCCAGAGTTTTGTTTCTTTACTTTGGTGGTAATATAGTGACAGTTTACTGCATGGGTTTATCTGGCAATGAACTTTGTGTTACCTGAGGATGATGGGTTAGAGACAGGCAAAGGGAGGGAAGGTTAACCAGTAACAGCTGGTTGTGATCTGGGCAGGGCTGTTGCTGTTGACGTTATCTAGAGAGGATACTGTCCTAAGAGACAACAACAATGTGTGATCATGTCATCCTGCCAGGAACTTATTTTTTCGCAAAATCCTCTGTAATAAATCTTGTTAAGATGACAAATGAGGATCCGTTTGCAGAAAGTTAATTAATCTAAACAAAATTCTTATTACAAAACAGATATCTAGAACAAACCATGTAGAAATAAAAAAAAAAACAGACAGTGACAAATAACTGTCTGAGAAAAGATTACAGACCAATTACAGTACTGACAGGATGTGTATACAGATTAAATCATTTCCATTTTTTAGGCTTAAATATGTGTTTGTAACAACACAGACTCTAAACTCTTATCAAGCTTGATTAATGAATGTTCTCAGCTTCTACATTAAACTCCGTCTGGGACGAACCACCAAAAATGTTCTTCAAATTCCAGAGATCTAAACAAGCATTAAAGCCAATGAAAATAATTAAATTAGTCAGCCTGGATCTGGAAGTTCACAGATGTGTCAGTAACAAAATATCCATTAAGAAACAGCTTTTACCTAATTATTCCCTCTCAGGTTTCCACCTCCAACACATTTTCTGGCTTTTTCCTAAGGAATTGGTGAGCGTTCTTGGAAAATCTGATTAAAGGCAAACTGTGAAAGTGATATTAGCCACTTATAATAATGCAAAATTCAAAATGATGTGATAATTCCCTGTATATTTCTCATAAAGTAACTTTAAAGCAAGTAAGATTTTTATTATAAATATCTGTATGGGAGACCTGTGAGTTTTGTAAATTAATCAAATCATTTTCAAATTTGTACATGAACTAATTTAGTTAGTTTTTTCAAAGTATTTTTTACATTATTTTTGAAAATTGTTAACATATAGGCAACGTTTTATTTAAAACAGATGTTGGAAACATATATAAATACACACAGCATGAGCCAAGAATTATAAACATTACAGGCCGAGTGTTTGTGGCTGTTAGCCCTGCAACCGTTGCAAACACTTTCCCATTTCAAGGTCTTTGTGAGTTTTTCAATAAGTTAAATACATTGAAAAAGAGTGTTACAACACTCATGGTATTTATAATATTAGTGTGTACATACTGTACATGACAACTTTGTGTTTGTTGTTTAAAATATATGCTATCCAATCAGAACTAGCTTTTAATCAGTAGTGGGATTATTGGAGATTTGCTTTGTATTTACTATGTGTTGATGTTGTGGTTTAAACCTTTTTCAGAAATTCAGAACCAACGCCTTGACAATTTTCTATGCATCTGTTTCTCATAAGCATGACAATACAGGTTTGTCCCATATTGCTGTATTCATTCAGAGGCTCTTCCGAGACGCTCCCTCAAATATGGCGGGTGACCACATTTGACTTTAAGTTCCTTTAAAACTTGTGGCTGTTTTCCATGTAGGAGAAGTTTGGATTTCTAAAAGTGCAAATGCTGCGAGATAAGAATCCATCATTTGGAGATCAGAGACGAGATGATGTTGGCTCTGCCTGCTAGTGTTGACAATTCAAACATGGAAGACTGCAGGTTTGGGGCTTGTTTAGAATGGGTAGAAACTGGCCTGTCTGTGGTCACTGGGTTGGTTATTAATCATGTTTCTAAGCATACCAGATATGTTTTACCATTGCATGTTGAAAGTATTAATAGACTGCTTCTTTGAACTGTACATGTTTTGATTTACAGGAATTCAGTAGTTTGGTTCAGTTGTGCTGTGTTGTATGATTGTAAATACATTATATTGTGGTGCTGTATACAGCTCTTAGGGGAGCTTCAAAACAAACAGCTGGCAAGCTGATGAGAAGCAAAGAAGGTGACAGGCTAGCTAAGAACTAGCTAATTTAACTTCTATATGTAAAATGTATTGTTTTAGCAGTTATGAAAGTATGTCAACAGGTCATCACAAACATGTTAAAGGCGTTTTAGGTTCAGCTAGAACTCCTCTCACAGGGATTATAATAAGGCGTATTTGAAGTATTCCAGGATTGAGCTGGGAATGCGGTGGGAGAAAAATAAATGTCAAATTTTTAAAACAAATTTCCTTGAACTACTCTTCAGTTATAGTTCAGTTCAGCCCATTCTTGAGAGGTTTAAATTGAGAATACTGAAGCATTTTGTCTTTTCAAGGCAGTTTTGACGCATTGTGTGAAGGTCTAGCTAACTGCCTAACCTAGTTGTCTAACCTGTTTTTGTCTTATATGTAGATGGTAATGGGTTTTATACTAACATTGTGCTACATTGCCAAAAATATAGTCTTCACTAAGCCCCATTAGAAACCACACACACCTTAAGCACTTGCCATATTGGGTTCCTTGGTGTGGACTTCACAAACCTCTTAAACTTTACAACTCCCATGGGGAGCTAAATAATACAGCGTTGCCTCCATCAGAAAACCTGCACCAGCACAGACAAATGCAACTTTGTGGAGCTGATGAGGTCATTCTGTTGTGCAAGAGCTATGAATTGAGCGGGAAAACGTCTCAGAAAAGGCCTTAGGATATGCATTACCTCATGCAGAATATTGACAGAGCAACGATTGACAACATGAAGGCTTTTACGAGACACACCTGACCTAACTTTAAGCAGACAATGTTTAACCTCACAAAGTGTGCAGATAGACCTTATAAAGATGTCAATTAGTTGATGCCCATTGCAATAAAAGTGCCTGTTATCATGTAAAGGTTCAGTTTAATGTAGAAAACATTGCATTTAGAATTGCTTTGGGATGTTAATAGCAGTTTGGAGTTAGCAGCTCGCAGAGAAGGGAATCATGGGAAGGGAGTGTTGTCAAACAGCAGGAGAGATCAGTAGGATTCCTTACAGTCTCCTTATAAAAGCATCACTGAAGGGTGAAATCCAGACAGTTTCATTGCTCTCATCCAGTCTGTTCAATAACTCCTGTGTTTGCACAGCCAATCATAAGAGGAGAGTAAATGCCCCTTGCCAACCTGTCATGTAAACACCACCAGTTAAGATTGGAAATTTTGCTATTTTCTCTGGTGTGAGTCTTTAAAACTAATAGAGTATATTCAACCAAGCTTGACCATAGCTGTATTTCAGCTGTAAAAAAAACAAACAATTGTTTCCCTGGTTAGCAGGTATTAAATGTATAGAGTAGTTATTATAGAGATTTGAGTTTAATACACTCATGAGCTTGTTTATAATATAGAACTAGTGCTTCTGCTTTAAAAAGCAAAGTGAAGACAGTCCAGAGTAGGAAAGCTTTGGCATTGCTTGTGGATTCCTGGCATTCGCTGGTTTCATCTTCTTAAGATAACAAAAGACAGTTTTGACAGAAGAGCAAGAAAGCTTGAAATTGTGCAAAGACTGACTGGCCAGAATTCATCCTCAACTCACTGATGAAAGAAAAGCATGACCTGATTTATTCTGACAAAAATAAGATATTAAAGATTTTAAAGATAAAATATAGTATTTTTTTAAAGAAAAAGTTCTGGAAAAAAGCTGTAAATTAAAATAGGCTGACTTCTATGTATATCTTTGTGTATATATGTATAACTGTTAATCAGAATATATTTTAATATTTTACACACACACACACAAATGTAGAAGTCAGTCTATAATGAGGTTTCAAGGAATGTTATGATGTTTTTCAGTTCCTGATCATCAAGCATTTGAGATGACACAGCTTCTAAATGCTGTTGTTTTAACTGCATGGAACAAATTCCAGGAGAAGCAGTCATTTGATGCTTCCTTCTCCAGTCTGGCTAAAAGATGCACAATAGCACATAATGTGGCTATTTTTGTGTTGATCATCAGGGAGTGTCCATGATCTCACCAGTTCACTCTTCCTCACTGCAGCTATGATTTCAAACACATTATTTTGATGTGAATCGTAACTTTGCACCATAGCAACTTAAATTTGCAGTAACACTGGAAAATCCCAAGTTATGTTACTAACAAATGCAAGGGGTGAGGTTTCCCCCCCAAATAAGTATTTGCAATACTTTGATTTAGTAAGTATTTGAATATGCAGGATTTTCAAGTTATGGCTGATTTTGTCATGGACAAACTAATTATAAAACAATGAACAACAGGCCCGTAGAGTAACGCTATAATTCACATAATTTATTTAGGTTGTGGTGCATTATAGGAACTTGTGTGTAAATGTGATATCATCGCTCTTTACTTGAAGTGTTGAGTTCAGCTAAAAGTTTTTTAACACAAACTTTGACAGTTTTGAGTTATCACCTTAACAATCCAGGAAAGTTATTCAAACACTAAATTTAAGTTATGATAACATACCATATTTTACAGTGCAGTAAGTGTTTTATAATGTTATGATGTTTCAGAAAAATCAGCTGTATAATAACAATCACACACATAGTAACAGCTGCCAGGGGTCATTAATTTTAATTCCAAAATAATGTTCCAACTAGATGAATTCTCTTTCGACAGAGAGATTTAATTTGATCTCAAATGAGAATTAGCTGTTGACCATTATTATAATTCTAGAGGTTTCTTTGCTGTTTTGCAAAAGTCCAATAGCTCATAATTTTAGAGCTTTATGCCAGAAAGTCCTGTTCAGTTTCTAAGCCTGAACTCTCCAATGATCTTGTTAAACTGTGTCTCACATAAGTAGGTTTCTGAAACAGGCAAGTAAAGCCAACAGAAAATCTAGACGTGGCCTCTTGGTTTTAGAGCTTTTCTTTTCCTGCTTAAGTATTTTTGGCTTTCTTCATGCTTGGCTTTGATTTTCATGGTGGTCCCACAAAGACTTACTATGAAACAATGGGTTAAAAGCTTACAATGAGTGAATGTCACCCGCAAGCCTTCACTGACTGTGTGACTGCAGACATAGGCTCAGCTTTCATCCCAACGTTATTTTAATTAGAACGGTTCAGGTTATTCAAGTTATCTGTGTCTTGAAAAAATGTCTGTGTAGGTCTTTATTTGCCACATGCTAGTTTCTTTGACTTGAAAATGGGTTCAAACTCTCTGGTCCCGTCTCAAAACGTTAACCTGATTATATAGATTTTTATGTGTTTTCTTAGGGTTTAGGAGCAGATGAGGTCAGTCCATGGAAGAACAGACCTAAAGCGGTTGGTAGTTTTAACAAAGTGGAGTTGCACAGTGAAATGTGTAGTGCTTGGATTGGAGAGACCATTTTATTAGAAGTCATTTAAACGTAGAAGTTATTTCTTTTGCAGTTCTTTGCATTTTATACTATGATTGTAGAATGGACTCTGCATGCATTGTATGCATTGTTGTTGCATTGTAAACGTTGTTGTTGATGTTTTATTCATGTTTTTTGATGCCCTTTATACATAACTTCATAGAAAAAGACATTTTAATTGCATTTACACAGTGTGTGTGTAGTTATTGTGTTAGTGGAATTGTATTTATTAGACGTTTTTCTGACTGAATAGAAACTTTCTTTCTTGCGTTCAGTCTTCTCAACAATGAAGCATTACTTATATTGCTTATAGCCCAGTCACAAGTGTAACATGGCAGATTTTCTTAGCCAGACTAAAATTTCAATTGAGAGCAACACATTCTTACTGTTAGCTAAAAGCATTAATCTAATTTGGGAAAGTATTTTCTTAAACTACTTCAATTTTGTAGAAACTTATGAAACATTCTGATTCTGCTTAGCTAGTATTCTTTCCCACAATAGCTGAGGATTACCAGTCCTGAGGCAGTCTTTTTTTTTTAGTTTTCCCAGGAAAGACAGAACAGTCCTGTCAGCAGAATTCCAATGTCACTCATTGCAGCAGAGTTCTCTGCGACCCCTCATCCTGTCTTTAGTGAAGAGATTAGCAACTGTGACAACCTGAGCCATTAGATTTTTTAAGCAGTTAGAGGCTTAGCACAAACATGTATACACATTTTCCCAGAGTATTTTGTGTCATTTTTAGCATTTATTTGTGCACAATGAATGTATACATAGTATACAATGGATTTCAATACATAAACTTAAGTGCCTTTTGCTGCATTAACGTCAAAAGAAAAAATGTCTAACCAAACAAACCGAAATTCTCTCAGCAACAAGAAAAATACATGTGAAAAGTTTTTTTTTTTTTTACAATGTTACATTGAATCTTCATATGTTCAGCAGAGAATAGATCTAATAAACACAACAATATATTCAGTTGTCCAGACAAAGACAAAGTGATTGAACAAGTGATAAACAATAAGTGGCCATAGCAGATGCATTATGGGTAATCAAGTCTAGTTTTTTTGTAAAACGTTTTAAGTCCTCTGTAATTCGCAGTTCCAGACATTATTTGCTTTATTGATATAAATGTTTAGGTTCTGTCCTTTACAGTACATGGTAAATTAATTTAGTCTACAAGCTGTGGTTTAATATTGTCTTGTAAAATCATCTATACTATTCTATACATGATGTATATATTCTATACGTGATGTAAATGTTCCATTTGGGACCCTAAATTTTGTTTGCTGTACCTGCAGTGATTAATGAATGATGCATAAACAGGTTGCGTTATTTTTGCATACAATATGCTTCACATTTAGATCAAATTATTCACATGTATTTGAACAAAGTCTAAACACGAACACACAATTTTGATATGCTAACTTCATCTACGAACCACATGCAGAGATGCTGTAATTCCTTGTGTAACATTTACAACTATATGTGGTCTGCGTTATCTGGCTGCTCTAAAGAAACATTGTCATTTCTGAGGTAGGCGATATCTGACGGCACCTTACAACAACACATAAAATTGTAAAACAGTTTGTACCTTCTACAATTTCCTCATTTCTTGACATAATACCTATTGCAAAGGTGAGGCATGGGAGGAATTATGTCACATATACCCACACACATACAAAATTACTGCTTTTGCTTTGTCTTCCCAAAATGGTTCCCTATATTTACTAAGTCGGTCACTAGCAGGACTGAACAGTGCAGAAGTCCAGTTCTTGTGGCTTTTTTTTGCTTGAGCACTGGTCTCTAGGTAAATACATCCCTGTCTCGGTGACACAGCGGAGTGGGCGTCTCTTAAAACCTTTGCCACAGGTTTTTGAGCATGAAGACCATTCACCAACACTCCATGTTGGGCAGGGGTCACCGCACACCCTCATGATACTGGGCTTCTTGGTGTTTTCACAATGTGTGGCCATTTTCCCATCTGAGTCCAAACACTGTATGAATCTGGTTTGGACCCCATTTCCACAAGTAACAGAGCACTTATTCCATTCTGAAGCTACCCACTTAAAAGAGGGCATAAGACTGGCTGGCTTCTTCAATTCCACTTTATTGTTGTCCTCTAATACACTGTTTCTATCCTCCTTCCTTAAAATCTTGTCTTCCTTTTTTCCCACAGTCAGGTAGTAGGAATACCGCACACGAGGAGGTGTCATTTTTCCCACAGACAACAGTTCCACAGTTAGGGATTCCTTAAGGGGTCTAAATGAGCGTAGAATCTCCACAGATGTTCCAGTTCCACTGTAGTGCATTAGACTTCCCTTAACAATTATGTCCTTTTCTACAGCTGTCACCACAAAATTTCCATTCAGGAGGTAGTTGCTATGGATGTTTTTAACTGCTAAATAGTTTTCATCACTGGCCTGACCTCTGTAACCACGCTGCCTTATGTCTACGTTCGCAGCTCCGACAGGTAGAGTCACCACAAAATTATATCCATTTCTGAAAAATAGAAAGGAATATTTAATCAAAGTTATAAACAATTTAATTATTCACCTTTCAACAAACTTTTTACACAACATAAGAAAAAAACATAATTGTTTAGAATTACAGTAAAATTAATAGATGACTGTTTATTTTGGGTCACTATCCCTTTAAATGACATTGTTTTAACCAAAGTTAGACCTTTCTGACACTTTTACAGTAAATGATACATCCAGCACTTACATGGGTTTGAGGAATGTTCCAGACACTTTCTTGCAGTTCTGGTTGTCTCCACCACATACTCCACACTTGTCAAACTTCATGTTGGAGTTCAGCTTGTTATCACAGCCGGCTTTGATGCACTTGCCCTGAACACAGACCGCTGAGGTATCAGGAGAACAAGGTGTTCCGTCCACCACCTGCCGCACAGATAACATTAACCATCACTACATGCCCACTTGTAGATGTCTGGCCACTTAAAATGCTTAGAGGTGTAAAGTTATGGGAATATGTTCCAGGCTGAGTGACGCATTCTGTTGGAGTGTAGAGTGGGAAATATGGTTGGTCTGTTTGTAGTTCATTATAAGATTCATTATAAACATACCTGGTAAATTCTGATTGGATGATCTGTGTTCAAAGCCTTTCTAAAGTAACTATTAACACACCTGTGGCTGCACATTCTATGCAAATTTAAGCATATATGCTATATAATTGTTATATAAGTTACTACATTGCTTGGCAACCACAAAATGCCTACAGGAAAATAAGCTAAATGACATGATGGACAAACAGTTTAGTCTAATAGTTGATAATAATAAATCTATTGATTATAGAGAAGCGGTTTTTTTATAGTTTTTCTTTGCATTGTGTAAAATCTCTATGATATTGCCTCTTGTGTCTTCTTGCTTCAGTCAGAATTAACTGTCACTATTGCAAGCTGATGCACAACTGCTGTATACGTTGCTGATACAGTTACTGTGACAGGCAGCTATTAAACAGTTCTGCTCTATGTCACTCCTCACGCCCACATCTGACAGATAAGATCCCACCATTGCTTTTAAACGTCTTGTGTTGCCTTTGAAAGGGGATGTAATTCCTTCCATTAGATACAGAGCTGCACAGTCTAGCCCTTACTGCATGAGAACCACTTTGACCTATGAGAAAGTTAAGCAATGTTTATGTAAATGTATTGATTTACTTTTGGTGCAAGGACGTAGAAATATCCAGTGCCGTTCGCTCGGCAGATAAGCTTGCATCTGTCCTTAACAGAGACTCCGGAGTATTTTGGCACCCATACCACAGAGGGACTGAGTCTGTTAGTGTTGAGAGTGAAGCCATTGAATGCCTCGCACTGCTCCTCTCGAAAGCTCTTTCCTGTAAAGAAATGACTGAATCAGTGAATTGATCATTTTTAAACCATATTGATTTGCCTACATTACTAAACATTAGATTCAGTAGTTAGTAGTAAGTCAGTTCACCTGTGTCTTTACAAGGCTCCAGGTTGCAGGATCGATACTTCACTCTCAGGCCCTGGCAGTACTTGCCCCCGTTTGCAGGGACGGGGTTGTTACAGTCCCTTTTGGATAGCTGTACCCCCCCACCACAAGTACGGGAACATAAACCATAGGGACCCCATCGGCCCCATCGCCCATGTACCTGCAGAAATAGACCACACTGCTCATAAACAACTTAAGGCATTGTAGATACATTTTGAGGCTGTTTTCTCAATAAACAACCAGCATCTTAACACAACAACGTACTAGCTGACCCACATAACCAGCTTCACCAACAGCTTGACTGGTGAATAGTTTGGTTATGCTAGAGTAGAACCAGCACATAACAAGTCTGGACCAGCACTGAAACTCATGCTGGTGCAAACATGGGAATCCATGTATCACTGACATGTTACTATTCAACAAAACAATACAGAGAACAAAAGTCCACCTGTCAGCAGCCAGACACAGTTACTATAGAAATTGGTGGGATGCCTCACCTTGACAATGGTGGTATTTTGCTTATCAGTACAAATGCCTCTGTGGCACAGCTTGTTGCTTCCACAGTCTGTACCGTCAGCCCAAGGAAAGTGGCGTGTCTGACACACCAACTGTCCTTTAGCTTTTCCAGTGCACCACAGTTTGGAGCAGGGCTGCATGTTGGGGCAGGGCTTGGATCCTGAGCCAAAGGCCAGCTCACATTGACGGGTGAGAGAGTAGGTGACACCTGGAGGGTCTTCAGGTAGAGCCAACAGCTTCTGAGGCTGATCCAGCAGACAGTCACCTGGAGAGAAATTGTTTTGTAGGCTGTGATTGTAAGTTGAGTTAAGCTGTTATGTTGTTTTGCCTTTGTATATCTCTTCCTTATTTTTCTACTCAAGTTGGT